>ML109808.1:63974-77413 GCA_003697995.1 Taxidea taxus jeffersonii | reverse complement strand
TCGTTAATAGGATTATTTTTACCTTTCTCCTTGTAATTCTCCTTCTAACTTTTACATGGATAAGAATCTATTCCCAGCAAGCCAGATTGTGCCACTAGCTCTTAGCCCTTCTAGGCTTCCAAACTCAAAGCATGACCCCATCTTTGGGGGCAAGTTGAAGTTGACAATACAGTGGTTTCTGCAGCATTTTTGGGTTGTGGGTTGGCCCTTTCCTGTCCTGTAATTCCCACCCCACAGATACTGATTTGTGCTGGTTCTTCCTCATCTAGTTTTATGGAATATGCCATCATCATTTTTCCCTTCACAATCTTACTTGATTTTTTTTTTCAGAAAGTGTGTTTTGGATATTCAGATATTCTGCCAAAATATCACATCTCTGGTTAATTACCCATTAATTTTCATTAAATGATAGGAACTGGAGGTTCCCACTCTGCCTTTCAAATCCACCCCTCAGAAAGAACCACTATTAAGCACGTTTTTTCTTTTTTTGATTTTTAAAATATTTTATATAAACTTAAAAACACTATATTCTGCATCCTATGGATTGAAATGTGTCATCTCAGAATTTGTACTTTGAAGCCCCAACCACCAAATGTGGTAGTATTGGGAGGTGGGACCTTTGGAAAGAAATTAAGATTAAATGATGTCAGAGACTAGGGTCCTCATGATGGGATTAGTGCCCTTACGACAAGACACGCAGGGAAAGCCTGCTCCCTTTCTGTCTTCACCAGTGAGGACAGTGAGAAAGCCACTGTGTGTGACCCAGGAAGAGTCCCCTCACCTGACAACCAAATTGACACCTTGATCTTGAACTTTTGGGCCTCCAGAACCAGGAGAAATCAATTTCTGTTGTCCAAGCCCCCAGGCCACGGGATTTTGTTGTGGTAGCCCAGGCTGACCAGTATATTCATGTCCGTTCTTTATTCAATCTCACACATACCATTTTTTACAAAATAATCTATTTTTAAATATAGATTTTTAGAGGTTACCAAAGAATATGAGGATTTTTACTTTTAATCAATACTGTTAAATTACTCGTATCAATTGACATTCTTCCTAACAATGAATTTACTAAGAATGACTTCATCTCATCCATTACCTCTAGTACTAAATTCGATTAATCAGAGATGTGCAGTGCTGGAGATTTGGTATTTAGATGCAGCCTGAAGGTGTTATTTGAACTAGAATAGCAATGTTGTGACAAATACAGCGCCGTTTGTTTTAAGCCTTTCTTCAGCTTTTGTCCATTGATCAGCTGTTATGTTTAGGACCCATAGTAACTAATTCTAGTCCCTGGAAAAACATGCAATGAGGGGATAACCCTCAGAATTCCAAA
Organism: Taxidea taxus jeffersonii; assembly: GCA_003697995.1. Classification (NCBI taxonomy): domain Eukaryota; kingdom Metazoa; phylum Chordata; class Mammalia; order Carnivora; family Mustelidae; genus Taxidea; species Taxidea taxus. Next base: position 76,077 of record ML109808.1, on the reverse strand, counting down.
AGACCAGAAAAAATAGATGAAACAGGTAAAAGAGATAGTTCAGCATACCTTGTAAATATCAAGACTTGGATATACACCTTGGAGGGCAAGCATTGAAAATTTATTTGGAAAAAGTCAGGATGGAAGGAGCTGACGTCAGGAGGCTAGCACTGGACTGTCTGACAGCGACAAGTCTGCTCTCAGCCTGTGATCGAAATGACTTAGACCATCAAATAGGTGGGGTCTTGCCTGGCTAGGAAAGGCCAAAGTCCTAAGCTAATTTAGAGAAAACACTGGCAGAGAGAATAGACATTTAGAAGTGTCTTGGAACCTGAGAGAATCCTGATTCCCAAAGCCCAGCCTCAAAACTTCCTGTTTATTTCTGCCAGACAAGGAACCCATTATCCTCCTGGTCAGGATGGCTCTGGAATACAGCTCAGGGGCCAGAGGAAGATCTGTGCCTTCTGGCCCCAAGGCAATGATCCACATTGCCTTGAGGCATAGACTGAGTTAGAGACCTGTAATTCAAAGGTCTGAGCATCGATGCCTGTGAATAAAGACATGGACATTCACGGGCCAGATTCTAAATTTAGAGATTATAACTGAACAAGGTTTCTGGCTTGGGTCTATATCCCATGGTCAGTATCCCATCATTTTCATGATGCCCAGAAAAATACCAGCTTGTTTTTCATTGACTTTTATTTACTAGTTATTCCAGATATTACAGTGTGCATCTACTACTTCTTTTATAACTCTGGTGACAAAATTTCTGTTTGATTCAACGTCATAGCTTTTAGTTCGCTGATAAAAATTTTTGTCATGTTATCTAATCTCTTTAACGAGTCAAACATTATTTTAAATTCTGTGTCCAATACTCCAGTTTCTGTATCTCAGATCTGTTGATTTTTCTCCTGAAATTCTGCTATGATATTTCCTGATGTTCTTGGTCATTTTTATTACATTTCAAATATTAGTATGAGCCATTTTAGACATAAGTTGAGACTCTGGTTGAGGTTAGATTCTTCACAGTATGTTTGATTTGTACCAGGTAGCTCCTTAGGATGGACCCAGAGCCTTTCAATCTAATCAGGAATCAAGCTCCTTCAGATTCGGGCTTCAGACCCAAAAGGGCTTGTCTTTTCTAGTCTTCTTTCTTATATACAGCATGTAAGTGGTTGAGGCTCCCATTGGTCTTGGTTAGATGTCTGGAGATAGCTACCAGGATCTCTCCTCTTTCCTGGACATTGCCTTCCCCTCCCTTTCAGCCCCAAGAGATCTGAGAACTTGTTCAGTCTCTCATCTGCTCCTTTCATTTTAGCTTTAAAACCTCCCACTCTTGCTTTGAACCTACAAATTCCTGAAGAGCAACATGGACTGTTGGTCTTACTGTCTTTCATCATAGCATCCACCCAGATATATCTTACCTATTCAGCCTTCCTACCTGTAACCAACTTGTTTTCCAAAAATGGAAGTGGAAATATCTCTTCATTTATTAAAAGATAGTGTAGTTCACTTCCCACGGTATGTCTGGACGTGCTTGGGAGTGGGTAAACATACTGCTTATACGTGAGTGGTCAGGCATATTTATTGATACATCCACAGCTGTCAGGCCTTGAGAAACTGCATCTGTACCTGAGGTTATGGCCTATCAGGCAGAGACCCAGAACTTGGAGTCAGATGTTGGAAGTAGATGGAAGAGGAGGATGTATTACTTCAACTTTTTTTTTCTGCCTAATATGTACTATTTTTTTTTCACCAGTGTACCCTGACTTTATTTGGGGGATCTCTCCTCAGCCCACGTGATTTCTGAAAATGAGCTTCTCCCCTAAATCACTGAATATAACACATTCCTTCAGTAGATTCCATCCTCTTGAGCACAGTGATTTGGTTCAAGGATGAGCCAAGGACCAAGATCGATTGAGCGGGAGGAAGACATCTCAAATTTAAAGGAACTTTAATGTAAAGGAACTTTATTTAGTCTTGGAGCTCCCAGAGGTCTCAATGTGGACCCTAAGGAGGAAGCTAGCATAGCAGAAGGATAGGCCCAGAAAACAGAGTCCGAGTTTTACCAATGTTGGTTGACTGAATACAGATGCATCTGAAGCCAGCTCTGTCCCTGGACCAATATATTCCTTTTTCATTTCTTAGATGTGTAGACTATGACATGCAAATTAAACAGACCTCACTGATGGAGGCTGTCTCTTTTTGGAGAAGGGGCGGGGAGCAGCTTGTGTAGACCTGTGCATTTTGAAGGAATATGGATGGGAAGGAGAGCATGTGGACATTTGGGAACAACACTACAGACTTTTTGCCTATGCTGGAGTGTCGTGCATCCACTCATCCTAGTCCTGATAACAGCCTCAGATGTCCATTTGTAGGACAATCACTCTTCCCTTCAGTATGTATGGCTAGGGTGGGGATCGCACAGGTCTAGATGAGGATCATGTGAGGCCACAGTGATTGGATCAAGAGTGAGTACAGATTTAAGCCTCTGTAGACACAGAGAACCTCAGACCTTCTGTGGGAGCAATAGAAGATCAGTCATTCCTGACGGTCTTGAACTTTGAAGCCCAGGTGATGGCGGCTGCTGACAGCCCTTCCCCATGAGTGAAGCACCAGCATGTGAGAAGAGCCAACAAATTAGTAGAAGTCAGAGCAGAGAGTTAGGCAGTGACATTGGCAGAGAAGTCAGTTTTCACCCCAAGAATACAGCTATGTCTGAAAGAGGGCTTTCCTCTGGACTATTCAGTTACATGAGCTCATAAAGTGATCTCTATTTGGGCCTGTTTAGTATATTTTTTTCCACTGTGTCTTTCTATAGAAGGAAACTTAACTCATCCTGCAGGTGGCTCATGGTGTCTGGCACTGTTGTACCCTATGGGCAGAAGCATCTTTCACTGAACACATATTAGAGGGGAAGATATGTAAGATCTTGTTGAATTATTCTTTACAGATTATTCTTTCAGATCTTTATGTTCACTCAATAAATACTGATATGTGCTGCTCCCTTTGAGCCGCAGTCAATGCAAAGAGACATTCTGCCCACGAGGAGCTTACAACAAAGTGTTTGTTGTTGTTGTTGTTGTTGTTGTTGTTGTTGTTCTCTTTTGGTTTTAGAAGCAGCAGATGCATGAGCAACACGGGCATCACTTCCAGGCACGTCTCAGGATGAGAAGGTCTAGGACAGATACTGTTCAGCTGATGTGAATGACTCGGGATGCCGTTTTAGGGAGTCCGGGAACCCTGCACACTTGCAGGCAGAGTGTTGAGGGTATGAGTAGACAGAATCTGTTCTCAGGAGACTCTGCAGAGCTCTCGTTAGAGTATCAGAGAGATTGCTCTCTCCCCAAACGGTTAATCAGTTATAGAGTCCCTGCTGTGTAGATTATTGTGGAAACACCAAAAAGGAAAGTAGTCAGTGGTAAAATTGCAGCTATATTTAGGTCATATTCACATTTATATTCCTAGAAAAGGAAACAGGGTGTAAGTCAGTATATACTGGTTAAATGAATTAATGATCAAGGAGCTCTGGTACAGTCAGGCAGCACTTAGATGGTTCAGTGAGAATGTCACTGCAAAATATTGTACCAAACCAGAGAATCCATTTGTGTAATGGTGAGACTGTTCTTTTTTGTTTTTTAAAGAAAAAATATCCCTGAAAATATATTCTTAACTGCTGCCACATGAACATTTATCATAATATTGTTTTCTCCTGTGATCTTAAAAATCCTTATTTAGAATGACATCTAATACTTGCCATTGTGGAATCATTACCCTAGAAATAATCACTAAATTTACCTTCTTTAAAAAAAAATTCCCTTGTTACATTGGCAGCTTCATTGGAGAACCTTTAGAAGCATCTAAAACCAACATTGGTGGATATTATTTTAGGAGAAAACAGTCCCCCACAATATGAGGGATTTTGTAAGGATTCAAATATAAGACAGCTCCTTCTTTTACTTTTATGAGGGATAATTTCTTTCAGGAAAAATAATCTCACTTTGTTTTCAGGTGGATATAAATTAACTTGGAGAGAATTTCCATCTTTATTATGATTATCTTTCTTATTTAGACAGGCTGATCTTTCCTACTGTTCAAATCTCATATTCCTCAGTAACTTCTGTTCATTTCTCCATATAGACCTTGCTCTGTGAATCTTGAAAGAAATATTTTATCTTTGTCACTTCTTTACTTGCAAAACTGTGTGTGTTTACACACATACTCAACAAGGAATTTGGGGGAAACTTAATTTCTATGATGATGATGATGTTACAGATTTTTAGTGTTATGTGTGGTGTACTATATTTGCATTCTATGTGCTAATTCGGAATCACAAATATTACTTAACATGACATTCTCCCACAAATGAATCTTGATATTGATTTAGAGTATGTATTCTAATTTGACCAACACTGGCCTTTCTATCCAGAGGGGTCCTCACCTTGGACGGAAGGGTTCAGTGGTTGTATCAATTTACCAAAAGGGATCCTTTTAAAAATGCAGTTTCCCTGGACCTCATCTCAGTCCTACTGAAGTGGGTCTCTGGGGAGGGGCCCAGGTTTACTAAGCCCTCACTTGATGCTGTGTCCACCAGCATTTGGAGGTACAACACATTGGAAGTATACAGATAGAGAGCAAGTTCTAGTTTTGTCCAGTCAGCCTAATTGAGTCAAGGTTATCTGAGGTTCTCAAGAGACTCTGGCACTTTTACCATTGTTGGTAATTAGCCAAAGTCCTCAGACACCTGATGGGGCCAGAACCTGCCTTTTGCTTTAAGGAGAGCTTATATTAGTAAACTATAGTAGGCCTAAAAGCTGAAGGTTTAATCTTATTTTCTTTATAAATAAATGGGCTACTCTTTATTAGTTTTTTTTTTTTTAGTTTAATTTGCTTTTAAAAATAGAATTATGCTGGTCAAGAATTTTCCCATTATCTATGAATTTCAAAAGCACAGCATTCCTAGATATAGTAGATATTTAAGAATCATATTTTCACTGATATATGGCACATAAATCGTGTGCAATAAAGTCAGAGGATGTGCCTATTTTTGCACTTTTAGAAGACATTCATAATGAAAGAAAGAAAACATCTCAGGTTGATAATATGTTTGATTTTTGGAGTAGAAATACTCAAGTAGTGGTTCTCACTAGAAAAGAAGATGTTAGATTTCACTTTCCATGGTGAAATTATTTGGCAGATGTTAACTCTAAGGAATTGGGGCAAATGTTTGAAGACAACATTGAAGACACCAATGTATTATTTTATATATTTTATAATACAGTAATAGAGTTAGAAAACTGTCTCCCCTCCAATGCATAAAAACTTTAGCCATTTAAATAAGAATAAAAGTACAGATTCCCATGAAAATAAGTCTAATCAAATATTGTAACAACTTTGACCTCTTTGAAAGACAGAAACGTAGGTGATACCATGAGCAGAACAAAAGTTGCTATGATGTATGTGTAGATCGTTTCTGCAGCGTTCTCTTGTCAAAAGTACGTCCAGTTACCAGATCCCTCGATGTGATGTATTTACAACTGGGTGCTGTTCAGCAGCCTTCTGAAATGCGCCTGTGCTAGTGGACTGCTCGGTGCCACTGGTCACACTCCTAGGTGACACCCACGTAGGAGTTTCTAGACTCCACAGCCTGCTTTTTCTGATGAATGAAACCTACATTCCAGCCAAGCTATTTGCTCTTCCTTTTTACTATGCTACATTTGAGCTGATAAGCTAACAAGAATCAACATTTACTAATCTGGTTAGCACCTTCTCCGAACATATTTCTCATTTTGATCTTAGTGAACAGTGATGTTAATGAAAACGAACTTTCAAACCATTATATACATTTCCTTAATGAATCCCTACCACATTCAGAAAAGCCAGTTTCCTTTGCTTATTATGCATTGTCATTTGTGATGGAGCTCAGTCCCTTCTCTCTAATCTCCTGCACTTCCCTACATGCTCTCACCCTCTAGCACAGCCCACTTACCCATAAGTTCTCCCCTCGGGCTCCTTCAAGCACCAGAGTCCTTGAACATTGGAGGTCTGGGGTTACATTATATGTTTAAATAAAAAAGCTTAAAGAAAAAAAAAAAAGAATACTTCTTAATGTGGGGTGCCTGGGTGGCTCAGTGGGTTAAAGCCTCTGCCTTCGGCTCAGGTCATGATCCCAGGGTCGTGGGATCGAGCCCCACATCGGGCTCTCTGCTCTGCGGACAGCCTGCTTCCTCCTCTCTCTCTCTGCTTCTCTGCCTACTTGTGATCTCTGTCTATCAAATAAATAAATAAAATCTTTAAAAAAAAAAAAAAGAATACTTCTTAATGTCATTCAATGCCCGGGATACCTTCCGATCCTGGTTCCTCTCAAAATCAGATGGGAGTTCACCCCTCCTCTCCAGTCTCTCAAATTGGTAATCCTCGAGCATTCCCCATTATATTGTGGTTGCTGGACTGGTCATTTCCTCTACTCTCTGACTAAGCTTCATGAGGTCAGACAGGGTCTTTCTTTTTTAAGATTTTATTTATTTATTTGACAGATAGAGATCACAAGTAGGCAGAGAGGCAGGCAGAGAGAGAGGGGGAAGCAGGCACCCCTCTGAGCAGAGAGCCTGATGTGGGACTCGATCCCAGGACCCTGAAATCATGACCTGAGCCGAAGGCAGAGGCTTAACCCACTGAACCACCCAGGCACCCCCAGATACGGTCTTTCATCCCACTCTCCCTATAGAGAAACAACGTATAGCAAGCAGAGGTGGGGTTGGTTGTGAAGATTTGACTTTTAGAGGTCATGCACCCTTGAAACTGTCTTACTTTAAATTTTAAATCTTAATTCATGGGAACTATTACAGGAAGGCAAGGTCCAGATTACTTACAAAAAAGAATTGCCTATAGTCTATTGTAGAAAGAAAGTATTACTGTCCCAATTATAGAAGAAAATCAGATAAAAGAGCAGGCTCCATAGCCTCTGTTGTTTCAGTGCAATATATCAGACTTCTACTAAGCATCATTGAAATATTTTGTGAGGCATAATTTGACTAGCTATGAATAACAACAAGATATAAACAACAGTGCCTGGTTTCTCTGCTTCCCCTTGTTTGGGAGTAATGGACCTTTAATTTTATATATTGTTCATTTTTTTGATTTCCTTATTCCTAGTCCTCTTTCTGATTCAGTCACACACTTAGGGAAAAGAGAGAGAGGGTAATATTCTGACACCATTAGAATTCATGTGTCTCTGATTAAAATTAACAAGGCAATACTGAAAGGAAATTTGCATTATTATCTAATAAATGTGGATATGTATGCTATGATATTTTTTACTCTGATCCTCAAAAATCTGGTTTAGTAAATATCCTAAAATGGGACTTATGATATAAAATAAATTTCAGATACTACAAAATGGAAATAGTGACTGTATATGGATGATGAAATTACTTATGATTTCTAAAATTGCTTATTTGTTATAATTATCTATAATGTGCATACAGTAGTTGCATAACAATATATATGAACACACATATATTAAGTTTAATTTTTGATATACTGTGGCAGAGTCCATATATAAAGAACAGTTGCCAGATTAATAAATAAGATGGTTAATAAATACTATTTTTATCTGAATTAGGAAAAAAATTCTGACATTAATTAATAATAACTGACAATCAAATTAATAAATAATTGACAATTAATAATTGTCATTACCTCCTTAACTTTGTATTGGGCAGAGAGGTTAAGAGATTTTCTAGATAGTTCGCTAGTCTCTTGAAAATAATTCTGTAATGAGGTGTATGATGAGGTGGTGATTCCAGGTGAGGAATTTTGAGACTGTAAATTCCTTGAATATAAAGAAAACATTATAGCTTTATCTTTGACACCAGAGCTTCTCCCATATATACATGAATTAAGTGACTATGACTTAGGTACATTCCTAGAGCAGTGATTCTCAACAGGGGTGATTTTGCTCCCAGGCATTTGGCAATGCTTGCAGACATTTTTAGGTGCCAGAACTGGGGAGAGGTGGGCGTGCTGCTGGTGTTTCGTGAGTAGAGGCTATGGAGCCTGCTACAGCTTGTACAAAATACAGGAGAGCCCACCCCTCCCCCAAGAACGGTCTGACCCTGAATGTCAGTAGAAGTGATGCTGAGACACACTGTGTGGCATAATTGTAAATAATTTGATCCCAGTAGCTCTGTTGGTCCTTAGCTTTAAAATACCTTCCTTAGGAGTTTTTATGAGTCTGTCTCTTGATAGCAGGAACGCTCACCAGAGCCTAAGCTTGCGTGTGAAATTTGAAGCTGACAGTAAACAAGGATTGGTTGGATTGAGGAAGGGGGTTAGTAAAAAAATTATAGTATGTTGGATTTGAGAGAAGAAAGACAATATACATTTTTAAGAACAAATAGGATAGTTCATATCAGCACAATTTTTGCCCCCCCCCTCTTTTTTCTTGGAAGAGGAACGTAAGGTCTTTTCATATTCAACCAAGGTGCTTTTAATTACTGTGAACAAGAGTATGTGTGACCTAAGTTGAAAGTGCCAAGATTAGAGGCATATGGGGTGCATAGGACGCTGGGTTGGCAGTGGTGGGGTGATGCCTAGCTGGAGGTCAGGAATTTCAGCCTTGGATCCCTTAAGACAGCTACTTTGCCCACCTTTTTCCTTTCTAGGTACCAGAAGGACTGATGGGTTTTCCATTTTCATGTAAAAAGTCAGTAGCCCTCAGATCATATTTCTGTTTTGAAACTCAGTCTGGTCTGCCTCTGAGCTTTCTGTGTGAGCTTTTTAGCTAAGGGACTCTGTGCGCTTCTCTAGCCAAGCATTTTCTGAGCTTTCTACCTTGCACGGGAGAGATCAAGAGAAATATAAACCTGTCAAATTAGGAAGAAACAAAGTGAAGAAAAATGAAAGGGTAGATATGAGAAAGCAGTGAAATTAAATCCCGTCACCTAGGCTTTTTATTATTATTATTATTATTTATTTGATAGACAACAAGAGAGGGAACACAAGCAGGGGGAGTGGGAGAGGGAGAAGCAGACTCCCCACTGAACAGGAAGCCTGATGTGGGGCTCGATCCCAGGACCCTGGGGATCATGACCTGAGCCGAAGGCAGCTGCTTTGACAGCTGAGCCACCCAGGTGCCCCCGTCACCCAGGCTTTAAACTGCTAAATGTAGAGATAGAGATAAAGTTAGGTAGATAACAGAGATAATCAAGAAAAATTCCTTTGAACATTATCTAAAGTTTTCAAAAAATCCTGGCTTTGAGTTTATAAAAAGAAAGGTCTTGGACTATTGCATTTCATCTATATTTTGTCACAAAGGGCCAACTGGTTCAAAACAAAAAAGAGGGGATCATCTCGGGATTTAGAATATGAAATGTTTACTTTCATGTTCTGCAAAATCTTTTATGGAATAACAGAAACGAAGACTTCTGATATTATCTTTCACATATATTTATTTATACAATAAAAAATGCCAGACCCCAAACTCATGTCCAAAAGCAGACTTTATGTTGTATTTAAATCTGATTTGGTTTAAGAGGGTTGGAGTTTTACATTTAAGAAAAGAGCAATCATGATAAGAGGGTAGAAGAATGCTCTCTAAAATTTTAAGGGATTTTTCCATGGATATCTTTATCTACATCACTGGTTGAGAAAATAATATCTTATTCAATGTCGAGATATTTAAGCTATCAAAAGCAAGAAGAATTAAGAGACTATCTCCAAAGCTTAAGCTGGGCTCAGATACAAAGCTCAGAAAAAAAAAAAAAGTTTTATTTCATGCTTAATCTTCAATAAAAACCTCATTTTTTGCTTATTTAAAGATGCTTTGAGGTAAGGATAAACTTGCCAAAAAACATGTATCAGTTGGTTTCAGATATTACATGTAATTAAAAAGATTAGCATGTGGAAAACCAAGGTGCCAGAATGATACACCCCCACGAATGGTCTTTTTAAAACATTACAGGACACGTAAAGATCAGCCAGCCCTCAAACTGCACCAAGCTTTGATGGTCAGTGCATGCAGTTTTTAGGAACTTGGGATTTATGTGAGGAAAATTTGGTAAATAAGTATTATGCTGCAGAAAGAGCTGACTGGTTGAATCCTGCCCATTATGTTTTCCTACTTGCCATTTTAAAAGATACCCGGTTCTCCAGTGTCCCAGCACTCAGAGCACCCCTGAAAGCAAAGGGAATATGGGTGATGATCCATCCTCTTGGTTCCCCACGGTATTTACTTAGAACGGTGGCACCCTAGTATTGCCCATGTGAATGTGCACCGGACAGAGTATTTGGGTCATTAGAAAGCAGGTGGGAGGCTGACACAGTGAGTGGCCGGGTGGAGCTAACTGCTACCCTACGAGACAGCTAGAGAGAGCTCGAGACTGGGCTGCGCTCCAGGTGAGCGCACCGGGGAGCTGGCCCCGGCGCAGCCTCCTGCTCCTGCCGCTCCGGTGGGAGGGAGCAACGGAGTGGGCAGGGTCCTCAGGGAAAATGAGACCTTTGCTCACAGCGTCGTCCGGCACCAGTCGGAATGGAGGGGACCCCATGTTTTCCCGGCGCGTCTGTTGCTTTCCCTTCTCGGAACTCCGAGAGCCAACGCTAAGGGGCACCAGAGGCTCGGACTGCAGCGACTGCCCCCAGGCAGCCCGGTAGACCGCTGCTGCGGAAGTCCTAGCGGTAGCAGAGCCCAACTCAGTGGGGGCTGGGGCGTAGGCCGACGGAGGGGTGGGGGTCACGGGAGTTTGGGATGCTCCAGATGGGAGGAAGAAGCGTTCGAGATCAAGACGTGGAGCTCAGAGCAGAGGGCTAGGCGATGACCGCCCCCCTCCCCATAGCCTAGGTCTTCTTAGGTCCCCCCCCCCAAGACTCTGTAAGGTTGCTTCTAATCTTTTACTTTGTAATGTGAAATATGTCGCTGTAACATATACAGGTACAACTATAGATGCGCGCGCGCGCGCACACACACACACACACTCACAGACACGCCATCCTTTCCAAACACTAAAATCATTAGACAATAATTTAACACACTGGTCGCTGTCGATCCCTAGGCACATGCCGAGACCAGATGTCACCTCTTCCCTTCTCTAGGCAATTCTTGTTTACTCTTCTGTCCCCCATCCTTTCATCTGAAGTCGATCATTCCTTAGTTAAGCAGGCAATGCCCAGACCCTCGCCCCAGCAGAAACCTCTAACCGCCCGTCTGCAGCTCGGACTTTTTCCGGAGGCAGAGAGGGAGCCGGAGATGCTGTAGAAATTAGCATCCTCAGCCCTGCGGTCCGCATTCTGACTTTTATCAGTGGTAACAAAAAAGAAAAACCGAAAGGTGGGGAGGGCGCCCGGAGCCCAGAAGCCCAGGCGGGGCCCGCGGGCACAGCTGGCCCCCACCCCGCCGGCCCTTGTGCGTCCTCGCTCTCCTGCTGCGCCCGGGCCCAGCCCGGTGCCAATGCGCCAGGATGGAGAGATCTCGGCGCGGGAGGAGATGACGCAAAAGCCAGTGCTCCCCCCCAAAAAAGTGTTTCTCCAGGACGAAGATGGCGGCAACTTAGCCGGGGACTGAAGATGACTGTGGCTCTCGGGAGGCCCAGCCCAGGCGATTCGGCCCCGAGGTCCGGGGGAGGCGGCGTCAGCAGTCGGAGCCCGGCGGCGGCGGCGCCCGCGGGCAGACCTGCAGCGGCGGCGGCGGCGGCGGCGGCAGTTAGAGCGCGGGGTGGGGGGTGGGGGGGAGGGAGAGCCCTGCCGGCGGCGGCTGCCCAGGCTCCGGACTCGGGGAGAGCGAGCGAGAAGTAGGAGCAGGCGGAGGAGGAGAGAAAGGAGAAGGAAAGGAAGGAGGAGGAAGAGGAGGAGGAGGAGGAGGAGAGGAGCTGGGGAGGCGCTCTGGTCGCCGTCAGTGGGCAGCGGAGACGCGGCATGCCCCTGGCAGGGGAGAGCGGGCTGTCCTCAGCAGGGCCATGGGGACCCGCGCTGTGACAATGCCGGGGTGAGAGGAGCAGCGCCAGCCACCCCGCCGCCTCCACCACCATCACCTCCTGCACTCAGCTCTCCACCGGCCACCAGCCCCAGCCTCCTCCGACTGCCTCTCTCTCTCTCTCCCTCTCTCTCCATTATTGTTTTCCACTCTACA
>ML109808.1:0-63964 GCA_003697995.1 Taxidea taxus jeffersonii | reverse complement strand
TAAGTCAATGCATATTGTGGTGACACCGGCACAGGAGCCCTCACGGTGGAGTCGGCCAGGGCTGTGCGTTCCCAAAATATGACCAGGGGTGCTTGGATGTGTCGGCAGTATGACGACGGCTTAAAAATCTGGTTGGCAGCACCCCGGGAGAACGAGAAACCGTTCATCGATTCAGAGAGGGCTCAGAAATGGCGACTGTCTCTGGCATCTCTCTTGTTTTTCACAGTCCTGCTCTCTGATCACTTGTGGTTCTGCGCCGAGGCCAAGCTGACCCGGACCCGGGACAAGGAGCAGCAGCAGCAGCAGCAGCGGCAGCAGCAGCAGCGGCGGCAGCAGCAGCAACGGCAGCGGCAGCAGGAGCCCTCCTGGCCCGCGCTCCTGGCGAGCATGGGGGAGTCCTCGCCCGCCGCCCAGGCACACAGACTCCTCTCCGCCTCCTCGTCCCCCACCCTGCCCCCCTCCCCGGGAGACGGCGGCGGCGGCAAGGGCAACCGAGGCAAAAACAACCGGAGCAAGGCTCTTTTTCTAGGAAACTCTGCCAAACCCGTGTGGCGCCTGGAGACGTGTTACCCCCAAGGCGCCTCCTCGGGCCAGTGCTTCACGGTGGAGAGTGCGGACGCCGTGTGCGCCAGGAACTGGAGTCGGGGGGTGGCGGCCTCGGGGGAGGAGCAGCAGGTGAGGGGGACGCATCCAACTCCGCTCTGGAACTTGTCGGATTTTTACCTTTCGTTTTGTAATTCCTACACACTTTGGGAGTTGTTCTCGGGGTTGTCCAGTCCCAACACTTTGAACTGTAGTCTGGATGTGGTGCTCAAGGAGGGCGGCGAGATGACCACTTGCAGGCAGTGCGTCGAGGCTTACCAAGACTACGACCACCACGCTCAGGAGAAATACGAAGAGTTTGAGAGTGTGCTCCATAAATACTTACAGTCGGAGGAGTACTCGGTGAAATCGTGTCCTGAGGACTGTAAGGTAGGAACAGGGGATTCCCACCCTCCCCTGCTTCTTGAGCTTTTCTGTCTTGTGTGTGTTTGGCTGAGATCTCTTCTAGAGTTTTAAAATAGTCTTTTTATTTATTTATTTTTTAAATGCTGTTTTCGTTACTTCAGTTGTTGCTTTTGTGGTGATGAGGGCCTGACTTGCTGCTTGAGTTGGGAACACCTCTGGGATTGCTTGTGGACTGGTGCCTTCTTCTGGGAATCCCTGGAAGCTCAGTGAAGACCCTGGTGCTCTGAGACTACAAAACTGAGGCTTTAACTATCTCTTATGTCTATGCAGTTGGTACAAACTCTGCCCCCCCCCTTTAATGGAATGTGAATGCAGCTTGCAAGGAAGACAGATGTGAGACTGCATCCTGATGACCCCAGATAAAACCAGAGTCAGTGACAGGCACGTACGGTTTGGCTTATGGACCTGCACACATGATCTCTCTCACAGTGACATCTTTAAGTCGGTTGATGAGAGGGACAGTGGACAGTGTTTGTAGTTGTTCATGTAGGAAGAACAAAAAAGCATTTTGCTTGTTTTACAGGGGTAATTCTGGTTGTTTGCAAAGTATGGAGGCCTACCTAAGCATATTTATTCACCAAAAGTTTCCCATTTTTTCTTAGACATTTGTATCATGACTGATTTGAGACTTACTATGAGTAGAAGTTTTAATTGAGTATCTGATGACCGATGATTCGTGTTAGCTTACCTACCAGACACCTTATGTAATTAGTTTTAATTTTCAGGATGCTCTTCAGAATGGCTAAATGGCAAGTACTCGATGTTGTGAATGAAAAATACTGGACTCCTCAATCATATATATTATATTCAGCCTCTTCCTGTTGAATATAATAATGTATAGAATCCTTGCTGATTGACAAAGGAGAAGAGAATGCAAGTTTCTCCAAAAATAGTCAATGTAATCACGGGGGCTTATGCTAGTAGACATGTCCCTGTCCGTGGTGCTGAAATGAGATTTGCTTGAGAGCTCTGTTGAAGCTACTGCAGTGACCTTTTAGTAGGAAAGAAATGATGACAGAATAAGCCTTTATGTTTCATTCCAAGGGTAATTCTTAAACAACACAACAAAATAGTATTGCTTTTCAAAATCATAATACACCACATTCTCTTCCTTTCTCCTCACTACTCCCCCAGCCCCATGCAGGAACAGAACAACTGTCTTCTGCTTCACTTACTTTGTACTGGAGAAGTGTAATCAAGGGCAGTTCAGATTAAAGGCTTTTGTGATACTTTGACAAGAGAACTGGGCTAAGAGATACCTGTTCAAAATGAGCATGGTTCAAGGGCTGTATTTTACTTTGGATTGATTGATTGTGCTTGGACAATTAAGCTAAAGTCAAAGTAAACTTGCTTTGTCAACATTCTTTAAAAGAACAGAAACAGTCTTCTATGCAGTTAGTAATGTTGAGTTTACAACATTAATTTGAAATGCTACTTCACTAGATAAAGGGATCTTAAACTTTCTACCTACTTTTCTTAACCATACCACAATAACTCATGCCTAGGAATCAAAGTTATTCTTAATGGCAGAAGTTGGTGAACGACTGGATATTTATTGCATAGTTGTTTATTTTGACAAGATATGTTGCATCAGAATAGTAAAGATAAGAACACTAGTTCCACTACTAATAAAAAGGGTGCAAGGGCTTTAGCATAGCCAGGTTTAAAAGTGGTACCTTGTATCAATTTGCTTGCTTCCCTGAATGCAAACTTATGTAGAAATATCTAGTAATTCCAATTTGCATAGGTTCAGTATTTAAAAGGTAGTTTTCATTTTCAATAGAATGCAGAATATTTTCAAATAAACATGTCAAAATATCTTTGTTCAAATCCCCAGATTTTAAATATATATGTGTATTTTTTCTTGACTTGAAATAAATCTCCACTTGACATTTATATTATTGAAGTATAGTGTAGGTTAAACTAATTTGTCATGTTGTAAACTACTTCTGAATTGTTTCTGTATAAAAGAGTCATCATTACCTGTATACAGAAAACATATCATAAAAATATTAATTCCTTTTTAGAAAGATTTCTTCCTCACATGGAAAAGTAAATACAGATATTGAGTTTTTCAATGCCACGGCACAGAGTTTGTTACCCATGATGTCTTGTAGCTGTTTCTTGGTTGTGTGATTTCAGTTGATTTGTAAATTTGACGAATTTACTGCACAATAACTGTTTCAAAAATTACAGTTTCAGATTTAAGGTGTCAGTGTTTTTGGGCTAATAACTCACAAGTTGAGAGCTTTAGTTTTTTATTTCTTTATAACTATGCAAAAGTCACAAACATATCCACATCAAACTAAGTTACATGGCCTAACATGCTACATGTACACATTTCAAGGATGTGTCTCAGTTCTTTCTAAACAAACTGATTTCAGACATACTTATAATTATGAAAAGGGGACTACAATCAGGGGCCTTACTCAAAATATACATTCCATGCAAAATTTTCCAAATTTTAAGGTAGCCACAAAGTCTTAGGCTACATTAAAAGTAAATGCATTATATTTCTGGGATTGGTAATATATGCATGAAAAAGATCCAATTTTGATAGTTTATATATTTATTTGTAGAATTGTAGACAAGATATATTTAATTATATTAGCTATACAAACTATTAGAATTCATACTTTAGGAAAAATAGATTAACTTTATTATACCCATATATAATCAAGTGATAAATGCTGTGATTTCTAACTTTTAAAAGTTAGAGCATGTATTAACTTCTAGTTTTATATTCTTCATTAAGAAAAATGCCACATAGCGTATATGTATAAAATTAAAATAGATCAAATTTAATTATTTAACCTTTTAAAAAGGCTTTTTGGCATATTATCCTGAAAAACAAAATAAAACAAAACCTTAATATTAAGCTAATACAGTCATAATGTCTTGAGTCCAAAGCAATTGGAGATCAAATATAGCTTAGATTTACTTTAGCAAACCTTTGTATTGCAACATATAATAGAAGTCATTTGTATCCAAGAATATTTCCTAATATTCTGAGAAATAACTGGCTTAGTTTTTTTAAAGAAAATGTGTGTATTTATCTAGGAAATAATTTATGAAAAAGTAAAGAACAAAAACCATTGCATGTATCATTTATATTATAGCATTCAAGCTACTATAGTACATAAATCAGGTAGCAAAAATTATGACAGTAATTCTCTGTAGTTTGTGTTGTTATTCAAAATAGCGTTTTTGATATATGCTTAATAAGAATCTGACAAATCTGTAAAAAACTTCAAGTTGGGTAGTATTATTAAAAATGCACTATTTAAGATAGAAAATTATATATGGATATTATTAACATGCTGGATATTTTACAAAAATATTTTCTGTTAAATATGCCAATCTTTAGCTCCTAAGCATTCTTGAAAATGTATATTATAAAAGTTGTGGTACTTAGGGGCACCTGGGTGGCTCAGTGGGTTAATCCTCTGCCTTCGGCTCAGGTCATGATCTCAGGGTCCTGGGATCGAGCCCCGCATCGGGCTCTCTGCTTGGCGGGGAGCCTGCTTCCTCCTCTCTCTCTGCCTGCCTCTCTGCCTACTTGTGATCTCTCTCACTCTGTCAAATAAATAAATGAAATATTTAAAAGTTGTGATACTTAGGAAATATAAGTTTATGTGTGAACAGGTGAGCTTTTGTTACTGCTAATTTTATTTACTTAGTATACCTTAAGACAGATGGTCAGTGAAAGCAAGTTTGAGATTAGACTCTAACAGAAATCATTATATCATCTGTATCTTAGTTCTGTCAGCACAAACTCTAATCTTTACACTCTCACGAACATATGCATTCTTATTTTTTAATTTTGGTAATCTCCTATTAAAGCAGATTCTCTTGCTTATTTTTATTTAACAATCACTGACCAAGAGGTAACCCTGCCAGCGTTAGGCATATTTGACAGCCGTGACACCTGAAGCTTTTTGCATTGTTTGCAGGAACCACTCACAAACAGTACCGGTTTGATGACACAGAGTTTAGATTACATCATGTGCAGACAAAAAAAAGGCATTTCTTAGGTTCTTATTTATTTTGGTGTCATGCACTATAAAGTATTACAGAATATTTTTTTGAAAAGAAAATCAAATATCTAATAATTCTTTTCACTAAAATACCATTTTGCTGTTGATAAAGTGCTATTGTATGTGTATGACACTGTCCAGAACTGTGGAACACATCTGCAAATACAGCTCTTTTATATTTCACCACTTTGTTACTGCGGAATCAGTCTAACCATGCAGGCCATCACTTTAACCATTAGTAAGGCCATTGGTAAGGTCAAAGCCACTATCATAACCATTTTTATGAACCAGATATTTTCTTTATTATATTTTTGCTCCATATGCAACTACTAATTTATGATTTATGTTATATTTTTAAAGGGAAACACCCCAAATCTTATCTTAATTTTAGATGTCTGTTCTTTTATAGACTAAACAATGAATATTTTTACTTTGAACTTGTAACTGGGTCAAATTAGTAGCTATATAGGGCATAAACACACAATTTTAATAATTGCTGTTATACATTGGTTTAATCACTTTAATTAGATGAAGATGCTGTCTGCATATGCAAGGTTAATTAAAAAATGAAGGAAAGGAGATCAAACAATGCTTTTAGCCTCATGCTCCCCCACATATAAGTCATCATTCATTAAGATATCTTTTCTTGCTAGATTGAATATGCAAGAACAAATCTACATATAGCTATTTCAAAGAAGAGAATATTTTGCTTTGAATTATCTGACCTGTTGCTTTAATTTCAAGTCCTGGTTTCCTGCCTAATCTTCATCTCATATATCAACATCACATTAACTCAGCACCAAACATTTTTGTCATTTATTTTATATTATACTGCAAAGGTGTTTCTTCAATATCAGTAAACATTTAGTCTAGATCAGTGGTCCTTGGAGTCACTGGAATATCCTGAGGGATCTTTGAAGAAGCCCCTAGTACTGAAATGGATTCTGATTTCATTGGTCTGGCTTGTGTCATGGGCTTGGGATGTCCAGTTTCTCTGGTGACTCCTGGGTGTGGCAAAGGTTGAGAACCTCTGTTCTGGTTGTCAGTGACAGCTCAAGTACAAAGACCTTCCAGTTCTTGTGCCTCTGTAATATATAAGAATCTCATTTTCTCAACTGATGAGAATGGAATTCAGATATTTTTGAAGAGTGGTAAGGGAACAGGACATAGCCAGAGGGCAGGAGAGCAAATATATAGTAACTAGGCTGAGGAAGTAGATGAAAAGTGAACCAACTGGTTTTAAGTGTTGAGGGATATGACCAGAGAGAACAGGAAAAGGAGGTGGATGCAGGAAAGACCAGAGTTTCTGTGTCTAAGAATGGGCCCACTGGCTGTGCATGTTCTTTCTGTTGGGTAGACCTGAGTCACTATGCCAGTGTTCAATAATGGGTTGATGACATGAGGGCAGAAACTGAATGATTGTCTTTCTGAGACTGATCAATTACTTGATTAGAGGAGCTCCAGTCTCATTATTTTTGTCTCTAATTTTAGCCCATGTAAATGGCCAAAATTTAGACTTTTTTTTTTAAGAGTACATATTTGATTTAAAGAGATCTTTTCACTTTTCATAATATTTTGCATGATTCTTGTCAATTCTTCATCTGTTCATTTTATTGATCCTAAGAAATCACTAATTCTTTTTTCATTGTAATGATAAGCCATTTTAAAAAAATTATTTCTATATTACTATAATATCTACTTGACATACATACAGTTTTTTGAAGGTACAAATGCTATGTAGTCACAAATTATAACAAAGCTTAATTTAGGAATTAGTTTCTAGATGATATTATTCTGTTTGGAAGTACTTATAATATCAATGATATTTTATTTTTTAACATTTTAGATGATAAGTTGCTGTGGCACATTAAATCTAAGCTGTATCTAAGAAAAAATTAAATATTATTATAATCCAAATTATATTTATGTATAAATACTCATATTTTTATATAAATATATATACATATTTTATATAAAGAAATAGAATTTCCTTAATGAGATGTAAATTTACTTGGATTCTTTAAAACTGGAAACATTTGCCTTTTTTATAACAAATGATTACAGATTTTTAGTATGTATTGTATTGGAATACATGGCAATATTTAATTCTTGGCTGTTTCAAGTGTTAAAAGGTAATAGTTGACCCCCCCTCCCACCACCACCACCTTTTGGTAGTCCCTTCAATCATTTATAAACAAAATGTTGTATAAGCTACCACAGATAGTTTTAAAAAAAAAAGTCTTGCAAAAATGAAAGTTTGCTGTTTCAGAACTGTTACTGGTTTTAGCAGTGACAGGAGCATATCTGCACATAGTGTGTGACGGGTGAATTCAACAAGTAGTTCTGTGGAAATGCACAGGGATTCTGTGTGTCAGCTGCTTCACCCCACACAGGAGGGAAAGTGGGCTCTAGTCAAAACTGTGCCTTCCTGCTTCGACTTTCTTACCTTCTTCTTATCATCTGGCTGAGTCTTTTGGCATCTGCAAGTGGCATTTCCAGGGCCTGTGTCCCACGGGAAACCCGAGGTTCAGGAGTATTTCTTTGCATCTCTATGCCATCAAAAATGATCAGCCTCTTTCTTACTGAACTAACACTGACTTAGTTTATTTGAAGAGAAAATTGAACTAAGATGTAAATGGATGATCTTGACAACGTATTAGCTCTCACAGAAAATGATTTGAATCACTCTTGGATTTAAGCGCTGGAACAGGCTTCAACACTCACTGTTTGATAAGCTTTAGAGCTTATTAGAAGTCAGAAACTTGTCTAATTCATTTAATTTTTACATCATCTCTCTGTGAGGTAATTTTAATGACAGTTTTATCGATGAGTAAAGCAAGGACAGAAAGTTAACTATTCCAAGGTCAGACAGCTGGGCAGTGGTAAAGATCAAGTTCACTTTGCCACTTTAGTGCATTTCCTCTTTTTCTCTTATTATGAGCATTACCAACATGCCAAAGAATGAAAAGATTAGTATGATAAGCCCATACATACCTTCATATAGATTTAACAACTGTTAAAAAGTCTTGCTGTAGGAGATACCTCTGGGGAGGTGTTTGTGCCCAATTGTGGAGGATCATATATCCCAAGCTAAGGCTTTTGAATTTTATTTTCTGGATGAAAAAATATCAGAGGAGTTTTAATCAAGGGGGATCCATTTGGACAGAGATTAGATGACTTAACAAAAACAAATCATATGGAGAGAAGGCCAAAGATGGATCCTAAGGAAGAACAACATCTAAGGGGTTGGACAGATAAAGGACTAGGGAAGGAGAGAGAGAAGCACGAGGAATGAGAGTGAAAATTTGAGGGAGAATGAGAATGGGGGTGGGGCATGAATGCACAAGAGAGAGGAGGAAGAAGGAGAACCAGAGGTGGAGGGAAGGGAAAAGGAATCATGAAAATGTGATAATCTGACTGGTGTAGGGAAGGATTTTTAAGAAAGATGCAGAATTAGTCAGGAGTGTCTTATCTTGCAGAAAGGACATGTGGGGGTGAAGCCTAGGAATAGGTCACTGGATTTGGCAATTAGCTTTTGTCAACCTTACAAGAGTGGTTTCAGTTGCTTGGTAGGGAGAGATGTCAAATTGTGATGGATTAAGGAATGAGTTGGGGCTGAGATAAAGACTAGTCTGAATGACTCTTCCTTAGGAGAAAAAAGAGGAGACTGGAGTAGGTGGGAAGAGGTGAATTTAAAGAAATAAGTGGTTTATGATGAGCTAAACTTTAGCATATTTGTAACTTTCGATGTAGGATCTGGATAGGAATATGATATAGAAAGTACCAGATTCAGAAAAAAATTAGTAAAGGCACCAGATCCCAAAGAAGAGGTGATGGGTTCCCATCTATTCCTAGCCTTGAGGAAGAAGAGAGGGTATATCTGTACATTTTGCTATACATCTGAGATCCTTTGTTTTGTTTATGTTTTAAATAGGAACAATGTTTTAATTTCAGGATTTTAGAAAATAAACACGTTTTTCATCTTGAATATGCTTAAGTGAAGTAGAAAGTTTATTTTCAAATAACACAAAATAATGATTGCTTATAAATGTCAACAATTACATAATACGTGTTACTATAAATACTTTCTTAGGAATGTGTTGCCCTGGGGTTTAATCGTATATTAAGGGAACCCACTGAACTAAATATGGCTATCACTTTATAGTATTTCTTTAAAAAATATTGAAATAAAAATAGAAATTAATTTAAAGCCCAATAGAGAATATCATAAAATGGTTAAAAGAACAATTGGGGAGAGCCTGGATTTGGCCCTCAGATTCACCATTTATTAGTTACATGACATCATCCTAGTTACTTAAAATAGGAATTTTAGTATCTCTTTCATAATATGGTAACAAGGAAGAAATCAGAAGACTCCCATGCATATAAATGTATCCAACCTAGGGCTCAATGATGCTCAATAAATACAGATAATTCATTAAAAACTGTGGGGAAAAAACCGTAAGAAAATCAGTAAAATTAACATAGTCTTTACTTGAGGTCTCATAGAAATTATCTGGTAAGCAACACTGATTTACAAGTTTTATAAGCAGACTTTGCATCTTGCATGATAAAATTCTCAGTTTATTACATCTACATGCGTCTCTAGAAAGGGAATAAATTATTGAACAATGCTAAAATAAAGTAGAAAACATGAGTGCAGCTGAAGTGAAAATGTTCTATTCCTAAAGCTTGAAGTTTTCCCCTATTTTAGATTAAAAGGTCAATGTGCTGAGATCCCCTTAGGTTACCCCAGAAGGATTTGAGCCTTTCTGCACACAAACCTGTTTGAGAGGACAAGTGGAGAAACCATTGTAATGATCTTCCATCTCCTGGAACTCTCTTGGTTAAAAAAAATAAATCTTGGGGAAAGTTCTTTGTTAAGTACTTTGTAAGGCATTGCAAAGCCCTGCCTTCAAAGTCCACTTTAAAAGATGAGGCCCTTTGCCCTGCCTTCTAGATACTTGGATTTATTTTTGTTTTGTTTTGTTTTTTTGTGTCCCTGTTATTTTCTGCTCTGACTCACATTTACCCACTGATCCAAACTTAGTATTTTTATTGATTGGGAAGGAGAGGAAGTCGGGTAAAAGATTGCTTTGATACTGAACTAGAGCTAGCAGACAAGGCAAACATGGCAAGTGCCAAGACATAGAGGACTGAATGAGGGAATAAAAGATGAGGCCGTGCTCCGTGTGTGGCAACATGATTGCCCTGAGAAGACACGAGGCCATGCAGCAAGATTCTTTAACCAGATAAAAATCAGCATGTGGAGGGGGGGTCTTATTATCCAATACTTCCAGCAGCTCTCGAGGTGAGAATGAAGCTCTGCACATAGGTGTTTTATGCCAGAATATCTCTAGTCTCTATAAGGAAGAGTGTTCTATGAAAAGGTACTATGAAATGGAAGGAGCTGCCTGAGGAAATCAGAACACATTGCTACAGAAGTTGTTCAAATGGGATGGGGGCTCTCTGCTTTGACCCTACAGGGTGTCTTGCCCGAGTGTTGCAGGTTGACCAGATGATTGTAAATATTTCATCCAACAGCCTTTGGCATAAGATGAGGTGCCCAGAAGTGATAAGTTTGCACAGTGAGATTGTACTTATTGCTAATCCCTGCCAAGGAAGAATTTTCTTACACGCAAAATATAACTAACTTCCTAGCCTAGCACTTCACTCATAGTAATGCTTTGCTTAAAAAAATGAAAGTCTTGGGGCGCCTGGGTGGCTCAGTGGGTTAAAGCCTCTGCCTTCAGCTCGGATCATGATCCCAGGGTCCTGGGATCGAGCCCCACGTCGGGTTCTCTGCCCCGCAGGGAGCCTGCTTCCTCCTCTCTCTCTGCCTACTTGTGATCTCTGTCTGCCAATAAATAAATAAATAAAATCTTAAAAAAAAATGAAAGTCTTGACAATGTCAAGTTTAAATTATTTCTCCGGTTTCTGTTTATATTGTTATCAGTCTGAATAACTTTTTAAAAGAATAAATCAGTGACATATGCTTATCCTGAAGATGTATAGAAACGGAGTTAGACTAATCAACAAAGAAAATTTGTTTTTTGTTATTGCTGATTTGCAGAAATATTCATTATATTCTGGTCACAAGCATCAATCACTGCTCTAGACTCTCACATAGGACTCAGCAACATGGTCAGATTGGGAAGGAGAAAGTGGATAATGACTGTTCCTTGTTGGTTTTGTGGCACTTCTTTTCATGCATTAACTCACCCCATATCCAGCACCAGGAACAAAATCACTCCAGTAAATTTCCTACTCTCATGGACTTGTACCCATTTATTAAGTTTTTACCACAAATAAGCCCTATGCTGATGACTCCAGCATCCTTACCTTGTTTATTTCCCACGATGGTCCAACGTCACGGGCAACACTAGCATTCTCAACAGCAGGGTGAAGGCGACTGAGGGTTAGAGAAGTTAAGGAGTGTGCTCAAGTTCTCATAGGTAGCTATGGCGTAGCCAGAATTTAGACCTAGTAGTATCCGGAGCTTAATCTCAGAGGCTTAACTTAGCTATTAGATTACACTGTCCACTTTGTTGTTCATGTCTAGTTGTTTGTGCTTTTGTCTTTGTCTTTTTTTTTTTAAGGGTGAGAATGTGGGTGGAAAACAGCAGGAGTAGATGAAATACTAAGTTCTTTAGCATATAAAGAGAAACAACACACTTCATCCAGATTTCTTCTTGCTGCAGCAGCTTCTTGTGGGGAATAAGTAGGGGCCTAAAAGTCAGAACAGCCGAGATGTAAACTGCCGTTCCACCAGGTCCTGTGAGGTAAGGGTGCGTCCATCCAGTTTGAGGAGTCAGGGAGAGGAGGCGCAGACAGGGCAAGCAGATAGTAAAATATATCTGGCAAGCTGTCCTCTCAGCTCGGGCCATTCTGAAAGGAGGTGAGCACTTCCTACCGCAAGGGAACAACCCTTTGTAGACACAAGCTGGTAGAAAACATGGACAAGTTTGTCCTTCTAACCTAGTAATTAGCTTCTAATCAAAGCTGTTCGGATCAACCGCCTGACAGAGATCTTGAACTTAGTTTCCACAGGGGCGTGTTTAAAAGCACTGTGATATATTTAACCTTGGGAATCACAGAGACCCTTCTTAGATAAGCTGTGATCTTCTGCTTGAAGGGAAACAATTGTATTTAACAAGGTCGATCTGAATCTTAAACCATTTAAAAACAGGATTTCTCCTTCCCAGTAGTGAAAACTGGGCTGACTGCTAGGAGCCATTGGGCATGACAGTGTGGGGCACCTGTGTTTTCTGGCGCTGGGACTTCAGCCCAAGCCCAGGGAAGTCACGGGGAAAGAGACCACATGCAAGTGCAAGTGATCTTGCTGCCCTCAGAGCTGTGAGTCTGTGTCCGACGCTCCATGGAGGGCTGGCCCGTTAGGACAGTTTTCAGATACGTGGTTTGTCCTATTGAAGTGGCTCAGTTTGTTTGGAAATTTTGAAAGTCATTCAGGGAAAATGAATCCTTCCATATCACTTAGGTTTAGAATTTTTAAACTTTTCATTTTTACTCAATGTGTCTGAAACATTGCAGCAAAGAAGAGGGAATTCAAGTCTGAGTAAACAAAATCCTTGCGGGCGTAGTTTGATTTCGATGATGAATGTACATTATTTGGGTTTTTCACCTGCTCAGTAATGGACTTGATTTCCCCCTTCAGTTCATTGGCTTCTTAAGATTACTAAAATAACCAACCGATCTTTAGATAGCTTGATAGTTTTTGTTCTTATGACTTAATGGATGAAACAAACCAATCACGTAGAATGTAGTTTTTACCTCCCAGGAGTCAAAGGAGGCTATTTATCTATTTTTTGGGGGGGGTTGGGGTGGGGCAAAAACAAGCATCCTGTAAGAGTCCTAAACTTTTTTGTTTGTTGATTTAGTCTTTGACAAATAATTTTCTCAAATCCAAATACTTCCAAATCTGAGGAAGTTAACAAAATCCTTTGATATTTATAGTACCAAATCTTTAATCTGGCATTCCTATGTGATACTAAGAACTTGAACATTTCCTAATGAAAGTCTAAAATGCTTCCTTAAAACTTTGGAGATTAAAAAATTTTTGATGTTCCTCAGTTATTTAATAGAGGTAGAGATTTTTTTTTTTTAAAGATTTTTTTTTTTTTTTAATTTGATAGAGAGAGGAGGAAGCAGGCTCCCCGCTGAGCAGAGAGCCAGATGCGGGGCTCCATCCCAGGACTCTGGGATCATGACCTGAGCGGAAGGCAGAGGCTTTAACCCACTGAGCCACCCAGGCACCCCAAAGGTAGAGATTTTTGAAAGGTCTTAATTGCCGACTCCTTCCTCACATTCATGTGATGAAGCGTCTGTTTTTGTCCCAGTCACCTGGTCCAGACCAGCAGCCCTGAAGATGTGTTGACTGGGGAGCTCACTGTCTTTTGGCCCTATCGCATGAACGTTGGTGCCGTCAGCTTTTCCTAGCTTCCTCTTGGTTGTGTCCACACAGGAAAAGAAAAATAAGAACAATGAATAACTATAGCTAAGACAAATACAGATTCCTAAAGATTTGAAATGCTGTTTTGTTCCTCACCTTTTTGGCAAATGGTCTTTGTCAGAAATATGGTGCATCCCCGCAGAGGAAATGATGCTCAGTTCTCCCATATTACACGTTAATTGGATGGATGTTTCGTTTTCTCATTGTACCCACTTTAAACAGGAAAGTGTAAAAGCTAAGCAGTGCAAATTTGGATTTCTTTAATGACTTGATTATACTAAAACAGTACAGTTAAAGGCACTATACAACACTTCGTGTTTTTTTTTCTTTTTTTTTCCATTTTTTTTTTTTTTTTTCTCCCCCCCCCCCCCAAGTCAAGACTGGGATAGATAAAGAGTTGTAGAAAAGTTAACTTGTGATAGATAGGGTTCAGGGGAAAAAAAAATCTTATCTTCATCCAGATATATTAATTTATCATGATGGCCTGATATTTGAAATACGTGGGTCCAGATGAAGTAACTGAATTCATGGTGCCGGTAGAGCCAGGAAAACATGCAGTTCCCATTTTCCACCTTTGACCAATGACTGCAGTTTACTCTTGCCTGTGTTGTGCTATCTCTATTCCGGGCTACTTGATCCTATTCTTATCCTACATTTTTAAAAATGCCATGATAATATGCATTTAATGTGGTAAATTATTAAGGATAGTTTTCCAAGCTGCTGTCCGACCAAATTCTTCTGACTTCTCCAATTAATGGTTAAGGGTTGTCGTCTAGGGTTCTTGTTGCTTGTTGTGGAACGAGCTGGTGAATCAGAGGGGCCAAAGAAGTGTGGGCACTGAAGAGAATGCATGCATTTTCTCAGAATGATCACAGTGATTATTTGTAGAGGATGTGATACTTGTCATCCAGATGTGTTACAGGATTGTGCATAAAGAACATTTTAATAATTTAATTTGTAATCATAGCCTCTGGGAATGCATTTTGTTATACAATTTTTGTGTACTATATAGGAAAAATTATATAGGAACAAGTGAATATTGCCTTCTAAAAATGCATCTTTAGTGGAAACTGTTGCTGGATAGTCTGAGCACTGTTATTATATGACAATAGTAACTTAGACGCTGAGATAAAAGATATCCCACCTAGTTAAGAAAAGAATAATCAGACATTTCATCATGTGTGACTTATAAGCAGACGTGCAAAAAAAGTTAAGAAATTTATATATAAACAGGTAATTGTTAAAGCAAGGGAAGAAGGGAATATGAGAGAAAACCCAGGAGAATACTTGCTTTTTTTTTTTCTCCAAGATACATATAAATGAGAACAAGATTAAAGGCATGTAAATATCTTAATCCAAAAGCTGTTGTGCTCATAATGTGTTACTGATAAAAAAAAAAAAAATCCTGGCAACAAATTTACTTTTTCATATGGTCCCACTTTCAACCTATAAGTGAAAATTAGATTTTACTCAGAGCCGTGAAATTAGGACCATGCTGCAACTTACTTATGAAAACTTCATAGTTTTTCTCTTAAAATACAGGAGGCTGTAAGTCAGATAATTATAAAATGCCAATTTTATAAAATATGGTGTTTGATATCTTTGTTACTGAACAACAGTGCTTTTTATATGGGAACTATAAACAGAGTATTTTATTTGAACATGCTTCTTTATGGGTAATTATGGGTTTGAAAAGTCATAAACAGCAGTGTAATTACTCCTTAGCATGCAGTGGGGGATGCACGTTTCCTTAATCTGGCCACTTAAAGAAAGAAATAACTATTCATCTCTGAACCTTTCCAGAGAAGTAATTTTTAAAATCTGATGTTGTTACCCAAATTTAGAAGACTTTAGCAAAATGTGTCATTGTTTGGTTCTAATGATGAGTTTATGACTTTTAAGAAACTGGAAAGATACTGCACCTTGATCACTTTGTGCACCAAAGTCAGAAAGAGATTGAAAGAGAAAACATTCCATTTAATAGAAAAAAGCAAAAGAGAGACTATTTGACCGCGTAGTAGAAACTTTTTCGTCGACCCAACCATAAAATAAAAGCTGTAGATTTTTTTTTATTACAAGATCCTATTCAGATACTTAACTAGGAAGTTCAGAGCAGCAAAATTATTATATTACCTGAGAAGTTACCCATACAGTTCAAGTAGTTCCCCAAATTCAAATAGCTCAAGGGCAAATATTTTAAAATAATACTTTCCGAACATTGTTGTTATTCTTCACATTTTGAAATGAGCTAGAGTGTTAGAAATAAAACAAGGAAGGAGCTCAGCCCCGAATAGTCATTCAAAGGCTTCGGTGGAAAGTCTGTTCTGCAAATTCTTTGGCACTCCAACAAAAAGGATGCAAACATGCCTTCCCTTTGGATCTGGGCATGCTTGTGACTGCTTTATAGAAAAGACTGGGGCATAAGTGATGCTCTGGGACTTCCATGGGAGCTGATAGATGGCCATGCATTTTTAGCCCAGTTTGCTGGGTAGGTATTCTGGAAGGTTTAAGCTGTCATATAAGACATTCAAGGAACCCAAGACCACGCTGTTGTAAGAAAGCCCAAGACACATAGAGAGGCCAGGCTAGGCTTTCTTGTAGAGAGTTTCAGTTGAATCCAGACTTTGAGTTGTCCCAGGCCAGGTTCAGACATGTGGGTGGAACCTTAAGATGAGTTAGACACCAGCCATTTAGGTCACCCTTAGCCCCTCAGATCTTCTCAAAGCACCAGACTCTTTAGAAGAGAGAAAAGCTACCTCCTTTATGTAGTTTAACTTCCTGACCACAGACTCTTAGGCTGTAATACAAGGGTTTTTGTTTTAAACTACATTTTTGGGTGATTTGTTAGGTAGCAATAAACTGTTGTTCAGTAATTGTTGAATGATTTTGTCATTGTGTGAGAGGTTCCACTGAATAAAGCTAATGAAAACTGGAAACAACAACAACAACGACAACTAAACAACTGATGTGGCCTCATATATTTTACTGAATTTTTTCCCTCTCCGGTTAGTAATGCTGGTAAGTAGTTTCTTGAAGATATTATTGTGACATTTCCCCCTGCCAGTTCATTTAATTCATTTAGCACCAAATATGAATGCATTAACTCTTGTGCACAATTCATCATCTGAGGAATTAAGAGATGTATGAAAAGATACAATGCTGTGAGCAGGTTGTGTACAATGTACAAAAGATACAGTTTGACACCGCATGTATGAACAGTGCTATGGAGGGATATAGCTCACTCCTCTGGGAATCCAGGATAGACCAGCTCTTACTTCTTTCACTGGATTTTTTTACTAATATATTTCTCCATGTGTCCATATATGGCAAATGAAATAGAAATTAATGTAACTCTTCAATCAAAATATATCTTCTGAAATTTTTAAGAGACACAATTAAAGACTGCATTATTTGGGATATTCTGCTGACATCTTCATCCTCATATTTTAATTTTTGAATATTTTATTTTTTTTTAAATTGAGAAACCATAATGAATGCATCCTCTTGAAATTGAATTATTTACTATATATTTATAATAAGCATTTTCAAGGGGGTGATTATCCTGATATTGTCTTAGCCACTGAGTTTTTACTGTTCTTTGGGAGAAAGTAGTTTCATGCGCGTGTTACAATATCATCTCTTTGCTTCTGTAACTTAGCCATAACTTTGGAATATTGTAAACAACGCTTGCACAAATTTGCACATTCAGTTTATCTGAAATATTTGGGAAGCATTAAAGGCCAGTATTCATAGAAACCACAAAAGACAACTGGGTATGGTTTAATCAGTAGCAAGTGGCATCACCTAACCATTAGGTAGATTATGAAGAGGTGAGCAATTGTCATGAAAGCACCAAATAGTTTTCTAGTTAACTTACTAGACTTTTTATTCAATGGAGTGGTTGCCATTTTTCATGGGTTATTCAAAAAATGAAATCATGTATTAGAATTCTTTTCAATGTGTAGATTGAAGTGAAGCATCTTGAGTTTATTTTTTTTTCTTTGCAAAAAGAAAAAAAAAAGAATTCTGTTGTATTTGTTATCTATTGCAAATTGCCACAAACTTAGAGATTTAAAACAGTGCATGTTTATTATTTCAAACAGAAATAATAAATGCTGGTAAGTAGTTTCTTACTACTAAAAGAAGTAAGAGCTGGTCTATCCTGGATTCCCAGAGGAGTGAGCTATATCCCTCCATAGCACTGTACATACATGCAGTGTCAAACTGTATCTTTTGTACATTGTACACAACCTGCTCACAGCATTGTGTCTTTTCATACATCTCTTAATTCCTCAGATGATGAATTGTGCACAAGAGTTAATGCATTCAATGGGTCAGAAATATGGACATGGCTTAGATATGTCCTCAGCAAACACACAGTCAGGTTGTGGTCCAGGCTGGGCCCTCATCTGAGATTCGACTCTACTCTTTATCTGAAAAGATCAGATAAAGCCCATGTGGTTATTGGTAGAATATGTACCTTGCAGACTCTGGAACCAAGAACATCAGATACTTGCTGCCCATTGGTTGGATGACTGCCCTTGGTTCTCTGCCGTGTGACCCTCTGTGGGACAGTTTCCTTGTTTAAAGCCACAAGGGAGAAGGATTCTCAGCAAGACAGATTTATAATTGTATGTAATGTCATCGTAACATCCTTTTTTGTTCTATTCTATTCATTGGAAGCAAGTCCAGTGAAGTCTACACAAAAACATAAAGACCATAGAGGGGATGATGGGGCCACCTTAGAGACTACACTACCATTCCTTTTAAAGGTCCCTCAAATACATTATTCTTTAGATAATCAAAGATAATTTTACATATTATTTAATCATCTCAGACAAGATAAATGTTTTTGTCTTACGTTGCTATTAAATAAAGAAATATTTGATAAATATTTGATGGTAAATATAGGAAACCATCAGCATTATTAAGTACAAATAAGTTTTACTGTAGGAACATAGGTAGGTAAAAATTTGTTAGGCATGATCTGTATATGGAAAATGGAATTTTAACTAAAGAAGTTGAAAATAGTCATTTTGAAGCCTTCTTACATCTTCTAAAATTGTTTCTGTATAAAATTAAATTCTAAATTTGCCTTGAAATATTTCCTTAACATTTAATAAATTTGCTATGATTGTGGAATAATAAATCTCACATAATTTAGAAGAATACAGTATGTTTCCTAAAATGTATTTTAGGGTCAATTAATGAATCTTTAGAACCTGCAGTTTCTAAGTGGTTACCTATAATTCTCATAAAAAGATTAACTTATTTAGACCAATACAGCAATCACATATGCCTATTTATTTGTCCATATAAATCTCATTTGTCTGGAATGCTGTCCATAGTGCTAAGTTCAGATTAAAGGTTTTAGCACTGGGATTTAAAATAAACCTGAAGGCACATTAGGGTAATTGCCTTTATGAACAGAGGCCAGGAAGCTCTCTGTTATTAGAAGAATTTAGAAGAAAATTAGAAGAACTTTTTTCTTTTTGTTAATTCAAGAATGCCGGATATTCTTTCTTTTTTTTTAAGATTTCTTTTATTTATTTATTTATTTATTTGAGAGAGAGAGAACGAGTGAGGGAGAGAATGAGAGGGGAGAAGGTCAGAGGGAGAAGCAGACTCCCCATGGAGCTGGGAGCCCGATGTGGGACTCAATCCCGGGACTCCAGAAGCATGACCTGAGCCGAGGCAGTTGCTTAACCAACGGAGCCACCCAGGTGACCCTAGAATGCCGGATATTCTTCTGAGGGCTGCATTTCTGCCTTTAGACCTTGATTTTCATTAAAGTAGTTGCTTAGCTCCTAGAAAATGAAGCACACAGTTTGGAGATAAGGTTCTAATTTCTGGGTTCATACTCATTGAGGAACTGGTATGTTTCTGTATGGAGGGGGAGTAAATTAGATTGGTTTATTGGGCAGACAGACTAAGAGTCAAATTTACTGCTGCCCTGTGCCCCTCACCTTCCAGCTCTTCCTTGACATCAGGGAGCTCTGCCCCACAGCACAGACTGATCTTCTGGCTGTTTAAGGAAGTTAAAACAGATCACTGAAATCCCTCATTACTATCTGAGAAATGATTCCAAGCATATGCCACCGAACAGCATCACCTTAGTATTTAAGGAGAGGTGGAATTCGCAGTCCTTCACCCGGCCTTGGGCCATGCCAAAGTGATGAAAGTGTGCAAAGTTAAGGATTAAAAAATACATATTTCTGTGTTTTCTCTGGCTATAAATGGAGCTGTCTTTTAGACATTCGGAACTGACAGTTAAGCTATATGTATGTTGTTCTTTCTTTCCTATGTGTAATTGCTGACTTAGAAATTATGTGCTAGGTTGGGGTGCCTGGATGGCTCAGTCCTTAAGCATCTGCCTTCAGCTCAGATCATGATCTTGGGGTTCTGGGATCAAGCCTCGCATCAGGCTTCCTGATAAGTGGGAAGCCTGCTTTTCCTTTTCCCACTCCCCTTGCTTGTGTTCCTTCTCTTGCTGTGTCTCTCTGTCAAATTAATAAATAAAATCTTGAAAAAAAAAGAAATTATTTTCTATGTCAAATTAGGTCCAGGACTCTATTATTTATCCTCGTGCTATACTTGGTACACTTGATACTATTCACTAAATATTCATTGATTAGATGTTATTCATTTGGAGAAAATCTAGTTTTAATTCCATAAACATATAAAAAAGTTGGGTAGCCAAATCTGTCATGATCCCAGAAATCCCTACCCGTACCCTTTTTTTTTGAGATTTTCTTTATTTATTTGACAGAGAGAGAGAGAGAGAGAGAGAGAGAGATCCATCACAAGTAGGCAGAGAGGCAGAGAGAGAGGGGGAAGCAGGCTCCCCCCCGAGCAGAGAGCCCGATGCGGGGCTGGATCCCAGCACCCTGAGATCATGACCTGAGCTGAAGGCAGAGGCTTAATTAACACACTGAGCCACCCAGGTGCCCCTGGATGCTACACTTTTGAGGAAATTAGGCACAATTCATTTGTGGTCTTTTTCTGTGGGTTTTTAGATGAAGTCATGCTGGATCACAATGTCAAAATCTTGTTTGAATTAGGGAAAAAGAAGTTAAACCATCTCTTCGTTTCAAAGTATATTCATTCCATTGTCAAACTATCAGTAGTTGTTGGATTTCTTCAAATCAGAGCATGATTCACATAATTACTGTGTTATGATTCGCTTTATTAAAGGGGTGAAGGTATTTTAATGGTTTGTGACGAATGAAGAGGAGACGAAGTCTGGGGAACCTGTCTGAGTGAGAACTGCTAGATATTGAATTTAGTTATAGTTACTGTTGAATATTCGCTTAATGTGACTGAACCCAGACACAAGATATTTTGTTCCTTAAAATCCCACTGAAGTATATTTTAAGAATGCCCTACATAATGACAAATTTTCAAATTTTTATTAACATCCTGCAAAAAAGAAAAAAAAAGAACTCTGGCATAATGACCTGGGTTTTCAGTTTAAATTCATGCTTGTTATTATGTTTTCTTCCAGTTTTTTCATAAGAATTTGTTGAAAAGTTATTGATTTCCTAGATTTAAAAAAATCTATATTTTATTTCTGGCAACTTAGAACTTGCTGCCCAACAGACTGTATTTTTTTCCGGTGATAAACACTAGAGGAGGGAATGTTAAGTTATTCTTTTTTTCTTTGATTTCTTTTTTTAAGCATTTTTTTTTTTTATATTTGACACAGAGATAGAGAGCACAAGTAGCAGAGAGGCAGGCAGAGGGAGAGGGAGAAGCAGGCTCCCCGCTGAGCAGGGACCTCGATATGGGGCTCAATCCCAGGACCCTGGGATCATGACCTGAGCCGAAGGCAGCTGCTCAACCAGCTGAGCCACCCAGGCACCCCAAGAAATGTTAAGTTATTCTAATTGATAATTTTTAGAACCCTTCAAGAAGGACATTCCTTTAGGGATTTGGTAAGAGGAGAGTGAGTATTAATATCCATTATATGTGGGGCACCTGGGTGGCTCAGTGGGTTAAAGCCTCTGCCTTTGGCTCAAGTCATGGTCCGGGGGTCCTGGGATCGAGCCCTGCATCAGGCTCCCTGCTCAGTGGGGACGCTGCTTTCTCCTCTCTCTCTGCCTGCCTCTGTGCCTACTTGTGATCTCTGTCTGTCAAATAAATGAAGAAAATCTTAAAAAAAAAAAATCCATTCTTTGCTAATTCACATCAGGTTTAACTCTGCAGAAAGTAAAGACCAGGCCTGTTTTGGGGCTTCAGTACTTGAGTCGAAAATGAGGAAATACTTTGGCAGTTCTTCATTTGTTTGGAAACAATAGCATTTGATGTTAAGGAACTGTGTCTCTTTTATAAAATAAGATTTTAATCATCAGTTAGTATGTAGTTTCTCTCCAAACATCTATAAAGTGCTACTCAGTTTTTTCTTTCTTTCTTTCTTTTTCTTTTCTTTTCCTTTCTTTTTTTTTTTTTGCTTGATTCTGCTCACAGATTACTTCAGTTTCTATTAGCTGTCTTCAGTGACTTTGGGGTCAGTCTGGTTTTATCCCAAGAAGGTAGCACAGAGGTCTTCCATATGCACACTGGAAGCTTAAACCGAAACAAGAAATCAGACTGGTTAGGCTTATTCACTTGTGGACTTCACTTACTTTTACCGAGAGAGCCACTTGGGGGATCTTAATAAAATGTCAAGCTTGATTTGTAGCCTTGGGGTGAGGCCTGAGCTGCATTTCCAAGATCATTGCCATGATATGAGTGTCTAGAATGGACCATAGTTTGTGTCGCTGTTGTGAGGGATTTGAGATGATAATACCAATGAGAAAGGTTCCATCCCACCCTTCTTTGTTTTGGCAGACCCTTGACAATTCTGATGTGACATCCAGAGTTTGACAGCTCATTACCTGTAGCTTTAATTGATACTACCAGTGAGGTTCAATTTTGAATTGTACACTGTACAAGTAAATCATTCATTGATTAAACACATATGGACTGATATCCTACTATGTGCTAGACATTCTCTTAGGTGCTGGGTCACAAAGGCACACAAGACTCAGACAAGTAAAGAGATCGTTGTAATATAGTGTGATTATTGCTACTTAAGGGAAGTCCAGGTACTATGTGAGGCTTTGGAAAGCCTGCTCAGGGGGACGGATGGGAAGGCTGAAACCTGAAGGCAACAGGGGCGTATGTGGGATGGAACAGAGAGATGCCTCCCAGAGGCCCCGCTGCCCAGAGTGTGCTCCATAGATCAACAACGTAGACCTGACCGCAGAGCTTGGTAGAAACGGAGTCGTGGGCTCCTCCCCAGACCCCCTGCATCCCAGAATCCAAATCCGTATTTTCACAAGATCCTCCAGTCATTTAGTCAAGGGGACAGTGGCTGTAGGGGAGAGAGCAGGGACATTCAGCAGAGTCTAAGAAATTGACTTCACTGGAGGAGACTGCAGGCAGTACCTTGAAGCTGATACTTTGAAGGCCAGTTAGTGAAAGAGATTATTCTTGAGTTTCTTTGCTAGTTTATCACAAAGTGTACATTCTTTGTATTATTTTTAATTAACTGATAAAAATGTCTGGAAAGGCTGGGTACAAAGTCCATTGTTAGCCCAGAGCGTTACCACTGTCTGAAATGCAGCTTGTTATCAGAGCTGGACTTCTCAGGCTTCAAGTGCTTTACTAAAGTCTGTGCCAGGTCATTCAGGGAACAACCTCGGTTTGAAAAACTTCTTAGGCCAACCGTAAGGATGACTGCTTATGCCATTCCAAGGAAGTCCTTTTTCTTTCTCTTTTTTAAAAAATTCATTTTAACTTATTTTTTATTTTTAATTTTTTAATTTATTTTTTAATTTTTTATTATGTTATGCTAGTCCCTGTGCAGTACATCATTTGTTTTTGATGCAGTGTTCCATAATTCATTGTTTACATATAACATCTAGGGCTCCATGCAATATGTGCCCCTTTCTTACAGACCCTCCTTCATAGTCCACGTGCTGGACTTCATGGGGCATTCATTTCCAGCTATGCAGGTGATGTTTGGTTCTTGCTAACAGATGCACCCTATGTAAGTTCAGCGTTCAAACAAA
Organism: Taxidea taxus jeffersonii; assembly: GCA_003697995.1. Classification (NCBI taxonomy): domain Eukaryota; kingdom Metazoa; phylum Chordata; class Mammalia; order Carnivora; family Mustelidae; genus Taxidea; species Taxidea taxus. The sequence continues at coordinate 40,394 of ML109808.1, read as the reverse complement.
ATAGGCTAGGGTCTCAGAAATATGAGAGTCCTCATGTAAAAGCACAAAGCAGACATAGTCTTTCTAAATTCAGCCATTCTTACTGGTTGCCTACGGCAAAGATAGGTATTTGTTTTAAGTTGTATTTGTTGTAACTTTCATAAATCTACCCAGTTTCCTTTTGGTAAAAATTTGCCTCTCACAAATCCACTTTATGTTCCATCCATCCATCCCCATCCTTGGACCATAACTGATATATTCAAGGATGCAGTTTTTCATTAGCTTCATTAGACAGTTTGTATTTAATGCATGATCTGTAGAAAGTGAGTAAGATGAAGACGATAGAAACTTACACATGATAGTGAAGGAAGAAAATTTCATATGCTGTAAGGTCCACATTTAAGAATTTGTTTTAAAAGTAACTGAGTTTTGGGGTACCTGGGTGGCTCAGTCTGTTAAAGCGTCTGACTCTTGATTTCAGCTCAGGTCATGATCTCAGGGTGATGAGACCGAGCCCATGTGGAGCCTGCCTGGGATTCTCTCTCGCCCTCTTCCCCGCCTAACCCCGCCCACACCCCACTCCAAAAAACAAACAAAAAACTAAAACTGACTGAGTTTTTACTTGTTAAGTTTAGCATCCTGGGCATTTTATTTTCAGTTACTTTATTTTAAAAATGTTCTATACCTTTAGCCTATGTGATGGTCATGTTTCTTAGCTTCCTTCTTCTCTCCACTCCTCCCTCCCTCCCTCTCTCCCTCCCTCTCTCTTTCTCTTCCTTTCTTCTTTCTTTTACCTGAAGCTACTTAAGAAGTGTGTCTTACTCCACTTAGATATATGACTTTTCTTCTCTGTGACTAGAAATTTTTTTTTGAGATTTTATTTATTTATTTGACAGAGATCACAGGTAGGCAGAGAGACAGGCAGAGAGAGAGGAGGAAGCAGGCTCCCTGCTGAGCAGAGAGCCCGATGCAGGGCTCGATCCCAGGACCCTGAGATCATGACCAGAGCCCAAGGCAGAGGCTTAACCCACTGAGCCACCCAGGCACCCCTGTGACTAGAAATGTTAATTATTACCATAACTTTGGAATATCTCAATGTGAGAAGCCTAATTTGTTTAATGAGTCATCTGTAATTTATAAAAGTTGTCCAGCTTTATTGGATTGTTTGCATTAAAGTCTATTTTAGATGGGGAATCTCCTAAAAATAGCCATATTTAAACGGAGAGATCGCTTGTTTGTTGTGACAATAATGTGAAAGACCATAGCATGCATGATATTTTTCCATTTTAACTTAGGCCTTTCTCTGATGGTTTGGAGCATTTTAGGCTCATTGAGTGTAATGTGTTTCATTTTCAATGTCAAAATCTGATGAGATGCTGAGTCATGGGTCTGATATGCTACTGGGCCAGACCATGATGTCTCCCGGGAACTTCTGACTTGGACTTGGATCAAGGTAGCTTTTACTCTTGGGTATTTGAAAAGAAGCAATTTGGTTTTTTTTTTTTTTTTTTTTTTAAGATTTTATTTACTTATTTGACAGGCAGAGATCACAAGTAGGCAGAGAGGCAGGCAGAGAGAGAGGGGGAGGCAGGCTTCCTGCTGAGCAGAGAGCCCGATGCGGGGCTCGATCCCAGGACCCTGGGATCATGACCTGAGCCGAAGGCAGAGGTTTTAACCCACTGAGCCACCCAGGCGCCCTGAAAAGAAGCAATTTGAATAAATAAATAAATTAGCGACATGGATGGGATTGTTTCAAGACACCCCCGTGGATACGAGAAAGATGTGTGGAGACACATCTACTCACTGTGGGTTGCTGCCTTTTCCACCCGTAGCTGTATCAGCACAGAAACATTGACACTCGTCTGAACTCTCATATCTCATAGGTGTATCTCATGCAGACACTGGAGTCGCCCCCTTTGCCTACTCGGGCTTAGTTCCAGACCTCTCTCTCTGTCCACTTGGGACTTCCCATGCGTGGTCTGGACCATAGCCTACTGCTACTATAGTATTAACTTCTGATATCCAGGAGATTGCTCCTAGAATTCAGAGCCCTTATGGGAGGAAAGGAGGGTGAAGCAGTCCAACGAGGCCCAGGAAAACAGTTACAAAATTAGAAAGTCACACGCTTACGGGCAGTTATTCAGGCATCTTCAAAAAAACACCCAAGTAGAAGCTTTCATTTTTTTTTTAGATCAAGTTTCAGAATTTAAATCATTTCACAAAACTACCAATTTTATAATCTCAAAGTGATTTTATATTTCTTTTATCTTATCTTATATCTTATATTATCTTTTATCTTAAATATAAAACAGTCCTTCAAAAGTTATACAAAAAGGACCAAGATCTCATTAGTTACAAGAGGTTCCATTGCCCTTCTTTTTGCAAGGAAGTTGTAGATGCTTAACCATATTTCAGCTCTGGGTATTCAAGAGCAGTACTGCTCCACAGAACTTGCCCAAGCACAGAAATGTTCTGTATCTTCATCATCCAGTGGAGTAGCCAGCACTTGAAAGGTAACCAGCAACGCAGAGACTCAATGAACTCCTTAGTTTTGCCTAAATATAATTAGTTTAAAATGTAATTGCAGTATCCACATGTGGCTAGTGGCTCCCATATTGAGCAGCACAATTCTAGAGAATAGCAGCGATCTTGTGAACGTCTGTTGCAGCTCCGTGACCGTTTTGGGGTAACTTGCGTACATCCTGGGCTCAGTTGATGAATAAGGCAAGCTGTCACTGAATCTCACTGTGCCCCAGTCCTTACTACAAAGTCATTTTTATCCACATGAAAGAATGTAAGACCTTCAGTAAGAAGCTCTCAGCTGATTGTCAGTTCTTTGATAAAGTCGTATGAGTTTGCTCCAGTAGTTGTAAGATCAATATTATAATAGTGTAAGATGCATGATTATGGTGATTATGTCACATGCCACCAATTGGCAGATGTGGCCGTCAGTAAGGTGAGCTTTGAGGGGCTCCTGTCCTATGACAATATCTCTTTTGGTGGAGCAACATGTGGTAGGGATGATTCTGTAAGTGGTGCCTGAGTTTCATAGCCAGGACGTCTTCCTGTTTAAAATCGGTGTGACCTTGAGCTATTTACTTAATTTCTCTGACTCCATTTCTTCTTCTTTAATAAGGGGAGAAATGTAGCACCTAACTCCCAGGGTTGTTATCAAGATGAAGTAAATTCAGATTACGAAAGCACTTAGAAGAGTATCTGGCACATTGTTAGTGCCACAGAATTAGTTGTTAAAGAAACACAATATATGTGGCATGGAAAGCATAGCCATCGGCCGTCAGTCACTACTGATGGGCTGCTAAACATCATTCTTTAAATGTTACCTGTATTTCTGCTCTTTAGGCAAGTGTCAGTGGCCTGGATAACATGTACTTAGCCCTTGAGCCTGAGCCCTTCCTTGCTTCGTCTAAGAACATCTGGGTGATGTTTTTATTGAAGAGGACACGTGAAAGCTGATTGGGGTGCCAGGGAGGGGAGTGTCCTAGCGATACCTAAATAACAAGCTGGACATAAATATCATACTGGCAGATGTCCTCCTCCCAGACACTTGTCAAGGTTGGATTAAATCACTGTCAAGTCTTCCCGAAGAGTGTGCTGGGGAGTGACTAATTAAACAAGAGGTTACAAGATGTTGAAAGACAAAAGATGTTGTGCTCAAAAATGTCTGAGAATTAGCAGCTTTAAAAGGAAAAATTAATTATATTTCTTTATGGCAGGTCTACTCAGAGTCTTTCATGTATCACCGTGTTTCATGAATCTCCAAACTTGCTTAAGTATGAAACTCTTTTTTAAAGGCATTATGAGGGACTTACGCCCACTACAACTCAAAACACTGTAAAATAAACCAAACAACAGTAAGAAGAATTTGAACAAGTGCTAGTATTTGCTGGTAAATGCACAAATTTCTGCCTTCCATCTTTATATGTAATATAGCTCTGATCTACGTATTTGATTTCGAAAGCAATTCTAAGTTCATGTCGTGACGATTGCCACCACTTGGTGAACTGTAAAATGATGATGTACCAGATGCCTGCAGCAGACACATTATTTCTTTGTGACCTTGTACAAGTAATTTGATCTCTCTCGGCTTATCTATAAACTAGGCTTTGTTTTCATACGAATAAATGATGAGAGCGGTCTTTTTTTATCTTTCAATTCTGATATCTTTGAATATATGAATTTTGGATTGCATTTACTTTCATGATATATTTGGTATTTTAAAGAAAAATAAGTTGCTTGTCTGACCTTAGTATATTTAGAAATCAAATATTCCAAAATAATTTTTTAAAATAATTTTTAAAAAAATCACCATGTATATATGAAAAGAATATGGTATTTCACTACATTATAAGTAAGAAATTTCATAAATATAAGCAGAAGGTGGTGTATTTTGATTCTTCATATATAACTATTCAAATATATATAACTATTCATATACATATAACTATTCCACATCATATATATATATAAAATGTGTAATAGTTACATATATGTAAGTAACTATTATATATATACATATACGTACACATGTATATGTGTATATATTTACATATATATATATATATTTTTTTTTTTAAAGAGAGAGAATGAGAATATGTGAGCAGGAGGGGCTGGGCAGAGAGAGAGGGAGAGAGAATCTTAAGCAGGCCCCATGTCCAGCACAGAGCCCGACGCAGGGCTCCTTCTCACAATCTGAGATCGTTACCTGAGCTAAAATCAGGACTCAAGAGCTCAATTGACTGAACCACTCAGGCACTGCCTATTCATTAATATTTTCTGTCAAATGATAGAAATTTTAATATAAATGCACATTGATACATATGGCTTGTGAAAAGCATTCTTTTGCAAGAATATTTGAGATTTCAGTGACACTTCAAGCATTCAGGAACCATTACGAATAGTAAAACAGGCATGCAATCAACATCTTTCCCAGAACTTACTCAAACAATATGTTTCCCCCGTGGCAATGTGAAAGCAGTCTTTGTGAAATGTGGTGTGTAAAAACAAAACAAAGCCAAACAAAGTTAAACAAAAAATTGAGGACACTTAAATTTTTTTCCAGTTTGAGCTTTTTAAAAGATTTATTATTATTTTAGAGAGAGAGCGCATGTGTGCACACACAAGTGGGGAGTGAGAGAGAGAATCTCAAGTGACTCCACACTCAGCCCAGAGCCATATATGGGGCTCAGTCTCAGGACCCCAAGATCATGACTTGAACTGAAATCAAGATCAGATGCTCAACTGACTGAACCACCCAGGCACCCCTCCAGTTTGGGCTTTTAAAATTTTTCAATAAAGATTTCAGCTTTTCTTTTGCATTTCTGTTTTGTATGGGCCACAAAAGCCCTGAGTCATTTCCATAGAGAAGAACCAAGAACTAGTAAAAGAACATTTGTAACCGGTAATACTTGACAGTCAGTCTCAGCATTGGCGTTTTCCCATGTCTTACCCTCCAGCATTTCAGTGTTACTTATTAATATGGTTAATTATCTTATTACAACTAATATTATTACTATTTATCTGTTAAGTGAAAATTCTCCTGAGTGGTCCATCCTAGTGTCATCAACTTTGCTAAATGGTGATGTTTGTCTTTGACCGGCCCTTCCCCTTTGGGATGGTGCCTGCAAGCACGCACAGCCAGAGCACTCACTCCGTGGCAAAATCCTTTGGCAGTGGTTTTGGCCATGGCAGATGGAGGCAGTGGCATTCCCAGATTGCCTTGACCGTCATTGGAGTGGGAGGCCTAAAGTGCTGTTGAAATTTTATTATTTGAAATCTGCTTGGTATGATTGCATAAATTAACAAATATGTTTTGAACATGTTCTATATGCGGATCATGGGGGAGGTGCCTATAATAGTCACTCCATTCGTGCTTTTGAATAAAAGTGCTGGTGACCCCTGTCTTCCAATGACATATAATTTAAGGGGAGATACAGAGTTGCTTAAAACCATTTGTATTCCAGGCCAGAATGCTGTGAATCACTAGGAAAGGGTCAAGTTCTATAAGGAAGGATTAGGAAGGATTTTATTTAGGAAGTGGTTTAAAATTGAACCATAAGGATGAGTGGGATCATACATTACAGAGAAACAGTCATTCTCTCTTTCCTGGTTTCCAACAGAACCCCAATATCTTGATATGAGTTGCAGGTGTATGGGGCCATGTGATCAAGTCAAGTACCAGCAAATAAAATGCACGCAGAAATTCAGGGTCGTCCTTCAGTGGGGTCATCTTCAAGGGGAAGGGCATTCGTTTCCCGGTGATGGCTCCACTTGGCTACCTGAAGGCTGGCGTGGTGCTCTCCAGCACGCATAGACATCTCGAACCCCGCCGAGGAAGGTTATCTTACAGATGGTGCATTTCAACCAGAGACATGATGAGTACTTGGAACCACTAAACCAAGGAAGACTACTTTGAGCCATCAGGGAAATAAACCACCTGCTTGAAGGCACCGTTATTTTGGGATTTGACTCTTTCATGTAGCTTGCATGAATAAGTGACTGAAACTATGCACGTAGCCATGATATTGCTGAAGAGGTTTATTGGCTGAGCTCATTTTTAGTTTCTTTATACTTGGATCTTGAGATAGATCTAAGACCACTCTGTGATCTCATTTGATCTATACAAGACTATAGGAAGTCCATAGTAGGTATTTGTGTTTGTGTCTTTGTATATTAAGGGGAGGGGAGTACAAGTTTAAATGCAAACTGGGTTTAATACATGGTACCATTTTATTGTTTCAAATTATGCACAGAATAGTCTTGAAGTTGTACCTAAGATATTACAAATAATGGCCTTTCACCATCTTTATTTAATCTTCTCCATTTATCCCTAGGCTTCCAAATGTATTCCTTGGCTTCCAAACTTTTTATGGGTCATGAAGATCCCTCATCAAATATGTAAATAATATTTAAGAGATATTTTTGTCTTAAACTTGCACACATTTTTTTACACTGTGGACCCAGAGTTTGGAGTCCAACGTTGCTGCTCTCTAGCTGGGTAACTTTAGGAAAGTTTCTTAAACTTGCTCTCCTTGAATTTCACCACAGGTAAAATGGGGAATAATAGAACTTACCCCAAAGATGGAATTAATATATGGAAGGGCTTGTGTGGTTCTTGGCACCAATAAACACTATCAAATGATGAGAAATTTTTGTAGTAGAAATCTTTCATGAGAAGCCATGGAGTTCAGGCTTGATTGATGCACATATAAAATAGCAAACAATTTAAATTGGGAGCAGAAGCATACTGGACGAGGGAACTGGAACTTTAGGTCAGTTAAAGAGCTTGGACTTTGGAAGAGGGCCTTGAAACAAGGCTCAAGTACAAACCTTAGAGCATCATTTATTTATTTTTATTTTTTATTTTTTTTAAAGATTTTATTTATTTGACAGGCAGAGATCATAAGTAGGCAGAGAGGCAGACAGAGAGATAGAGGAGAAAGCAGGCTCCCCGCCGAGCAGAGAGCCCGATGTAGGGCTCGATCCCAGGACCCTGAGACCATGACCTGAACCGAAGGCAGAGGCTTTAACCCACTGAGCCACCCAGGCGCCCCTCTAAGGATGGTTTTTGGCCTTAAACTGGTTAGGTCAACTAAATATCAATCTTCCATGCACAGTCCTTTAACAGCCCCGGCATATTTCTCCCACAAGGATGGAAAAATAAGTTTTTAACTTATTTCAGGATGGCAGAGGTCATCAGAAAACCTTGTTCTCTGAGATGGCAAGACCCAGAATCAGAATCAGAATCTGAATTTTGCAGCCAAAGATAAGGCACCTGAGAATTGTGTGGGAGAAGCATCTGGTATGCTGTGTCTCCGCGAGGCAGTGCTGTTAATTCTTCACTCACTAGAACATAATAATTATTCACCAATAAAATGTGATAGAAAGGATTTGTTTTCGTATAATGACTTCTGTACTCAAAACATCCCCAACCTCCTTGCAGATGAGTGATTGAAGAGCTCCCGTACCCTCCCACCTGCTCAAGAACTACTGGAACTTCCAACAGCAATTTTTAAAGCCAAGTGAGATCACAATGGGGGAAGACTGCAGTGGAGGTGGTGTGTTTGGCATTCATTTAAATGATAGCTTGAATAAAATAGATCTATTTCCAAAGCACTTTTTACACTCTTGCTGTCTTCATTGTTTCTGCTGAGACCTCTTTAATCAGTGGGATGGCCTGGATGCATATTCATGCAAGCCTGCTCCCCACCAATTAGCTGTTGCATGCTGTGCAGTCGGAAATGCCTTTAAGAACTCTGTCCCTGAGCCTCCTTTGAATAGGAAGAACAAAATAATTTCCACATTTCCAATTGGGATGCTCTGTACAGTGTAAGCAATTCCAGGAAGAAAAAAAAGAAAAGATTCTGGAGCTGAAGGAACATTCCATGTCATTCCTCTTCTTGCTTAAGGAAAAAGTAATCCATGGTGGTGCTTCTGGGGTTGTGTATGTGTGTTAAAATGCTGATTCTGATTCCATAAGTGGGGCAGGGTCTGAGAGTGTATTTCCAACAGGCTTCCCGGTGACATTGGTGATGCTGGTGCTGCGTCCGTGGCACGAGGGGATGCTCTTGTTAGCGACATGAGCGAGGAGCCCTACTCTGTTGCGAGTGGTTCTGGAGCTGGGCTGACTGGGCTTCCAGCATCTAGAAACTCAACCCCAAACTGAAGTCTCAGGTGCTGCTCCTCACATCCTGAGCACAGGATATAAACACCAAACCAGAGCCCATCTGTGCAGCACATGGGTCCAACATGATGTTTGGACCTACGTTTTTAAAACATCTGGATAATCTCACTATGGAGGCCCTTTCGTAAGTCGCGTATGATCGTTTTCTCACAGAGAAGCCTCCTTGGAATGATCTTGGAGGTTTAGAGGTTTTCAGGCCATCTTTTTTTTTTTTTTTCTTTTTTCTGGAAAGAACTGGTAAAGTATCATTTCCATTCATCACCCTCCAGTGTCTTTTCTGAAAGCAGGGTGGGGCCGTGAAGTGCTGTGTTGAGTAAGTGGAGGCAGATGTCACTCGGATTCCTGAGAGAGTCGGTGTAGCGGGCGGGGCATCTGGGGTCCTGGACCCTCCCCAGTCTGGCCAGGTCTTTGGGTGGCTCAAGCTGTGATGTTTTTCTGTGTTTCCTGCACCCCGTTCCTATTTTCAGGACCCACTCTGTGTAGCATCTTCTGTACTTACTGACTTACCTCAAATCCCTCTAAAACGGGGGTGTCCCAGGAAGCGTGCGGAGGTGCACTGACAGTGGGAGAGAAGGGCCCGGGGCCCTTCATTGCTGGAAAGAGTTCTCATGAGCCCACAGAGTTCTTCATTTGGCCGATCGGAACTTGAAGCTGGGAGAGTGTCTGCTGCCCTCTGTCCCACGTGCTCTGGCACCAGCCCACCTGCTGCTTCTGCATGGCGGCTCTTCAAGACGGGTGAGCTCATAAAGACTTGTGAATGACCTCCCCCGTTAGCAGCATTCATGGAGTGCCTTACCACTTACGACGCTTTTCACATGAATTGTCTCAACGATGGATGTTGAGCAACTCACTTGGGGTCACTCAGTTAGTGTGGATCTGAAAGGAGCTCTGAAGCCGGGTCAGGACTCACTGCTGGTGAACACTGTCACACGCATAGTCTTCAGGCGTAGACTCATATTTATTTACAAGTACTATGCAGTCCTGAGTTTGTTCTTTTTTATGTTATGGTATATTTCGACTGTTTCCCTGATTAAAACCAAAATCTGGTAAACATTTTTAAAAGTTCCATTTCATGAGCAAATGGCTCATCCATTCTCTAGACAGTAATTTCTCATTCTTGATGATGTCCTTGTTGGCATAGTTAATAGGAAAAGAACACTATAAAAATGTTACCGTGCCACCAACTACCTTTGTTTCAAGACATATTATATTCTTCTAAGGGCTTCTTGTATCAAATACAAATAATTTAAGACAGTTCATGAGCAGACAGGGCGGAACATAGCATCATTTCTGTGTTGTGCTCAAGGTCAGGCTGGCTCTCAGTGTCACTGCCCGGGTTCAAACTGTTGTTGTGATGGTTGAAATGATAATGTGAAGCACGTAGCCCGTGGAGAGTAAGCATGACTGACTTCTAGCGCTTTTAATTAACATTGTCATTTCACATATTTTATGTCATCATTTATATCCTTCAAAAATCGTAATAACTAGCTAAGTCCCGAGTCACTGGCTTGCCTGTTGGTCTTGTGCCTGCCCTTACGTTTGCTCGAGTGGACTAACTCACTGGGTTTTATGTTTTGCCTTCCCTCAAAATCCATGTCACAAAAGATTCGGCGACAAATGTCCCTGGTTTTCTCATTCTCGGGCACAGTCAGCTGAGGGAAGGGACAGTTCCAAAGTCAGGGTTTATGTCTCCTGTTTTAGGGAGCAGCGAGTGGCTGGATAAAATGGCTCTTTTTCCTCATTAAGGTAAATCACGCTCATTTGTCTGAGCTTTCACGGTACACGAAGGAGGAAGGGAAAACTGAGTTTGATCTGTCTTCACCCTTCAAGGGGGGAAGATATTGGTGACATGTGTAAGAAATTTTTAAGGGTTTTATTATTTTTAAAACTAATTAATTAATTAATTCTATTTATAAGATTTATTTGAGAGAGAAAGCACATGTGCACCAGCTGGGGGAGGGGCAAAAAGAGAATCCTGAGAGGACCCTGCGCTGAGCACCAGGGCTGGATCCCAGGACCCGGAGATCACGATCTGAGCTGAAATCAAGAATCAGACGTTTCACTGACTGAGCTATCCAGGTGCTCCAGGGGTTTATTTTTGTGTGTATTTAGAATAGAAACAGCCGTTCTCGGAGCCACTGTACATGTGCACCTGCGTTCTTATTGCTCCCTGCCCCGTGGCACTCCGGCTAGTCAGTCATCTTGTAACTAAACGCCATGCCACAACAAAGGAAAAAACCGGTAATTAACCAGTAATTAACCCTATATAAGACACCATGGATGATATACTATCATATGTATCAATGAAAGGAGGAAGCAGAAGAAAAAGGAAGGTGCTAAGTTACCTGTGTCTGCCGTGTTGCTCTGAAGTCAGTCCTTAAAAGCTGTCACTTCAACGGTTCTCCTATATATTATCTTCCTTCACTCCTTGGTGCCATATTGAGCCTGGAATTAGACTGCTGCTCTTGTCTGGTTTCCTTAGGAACTTTCCTGAGTGATTCCTTATACAGGAAATTATCATCCCACAATTAGGAAAGTAACGTTACAGGTGAACGGTGTTCTGACAAAATTTTCAAAATTAAGTCGCAAACCATACCTTCGCAGGGTTGAGATATCTTAACGTATATGCCCCTGAGAGAGCTCTCTTTCTCATCCAAAGAGGGGAGATGAGAAAAAAAAAATTTTTTCTTTTTTTTTTTTTTGATTATTATTGTTGTTTTTATCAAAAATTGGAGAGTAGAGCTTTTCTCCAGGCAAATGATCCAGCTGTCTGGGTAACATTTAGACATGAAATTCAGAATCTTTTTAATTACACTCATTAATTGTTTACCCAGTTATTACATCATTAATTGCCACTCTTGTTGGGCCAGTACCCAGATGACTACCATCTCACAGCTTGGCTGATAAGTAGGGGATGATTCACTGCATTTTCCTCACTCTCTTGACATCAATGTTTAGAGATTTATTGTTATTAAAAATATATTTATATATTATAAATTTACAAATTATATATTATTATATAAATTATAAATTTATATATATACTATAAATTTATATATAAATGTATATCTATTATAAATTTATATATATTATAAATATGTAAATCCAGTCTTGTGTTCCCTGACTTGAATATAAAACAGAAATGGTCTCATTTAATATTAGCTTGAAATCCGTCCCTCACAGTTGCCAGAGTTAATACATGTTAGTGAGTGGCATTATTAAAAGGAAGAAGCACCTTATCTTAACTATGCAGAATGCTGAAAATTTAAATATTACTATGAGAAGAAATTAAAATGGCATCATGCAACAGTACCTTCTCATGGAAGCCATTTATGATGGCATGGATGATGAGGTGGTCAGAAATCTTGGCTTGCTTTCTTTTTTTTCTTTTTTTGTACTGTAGTAAGAACACTTAACTTGAGATCTACCCTCTTAATGAAGTTTCGAGTGCACAGCACGGTATTGTTAATTATAAGTACTGGATTGTACAGATGGTCTCCAATACTTACTTATCTTGTACGGCTAAAACTTTACAACCCTTAAATAACAACCCCTAGTTTTCTTCTCCACCGTAGCCCCCTCCACCCCTGCCTCTGGTAACCAGCCTTCTACTCTGTGGGAGTTTGTTTGTTTAGACTATTTTAGATGCCTCCTTAAGTGCGACCTTGCAGTATTTGTCCTTTTGTATGGCCAACTGCACTTAGCATGAGGTCCTCAGGTTCCTCTGTATTGTCTCATATAGTAGAATTTCACTCTCTTTCAAGACTGGGTGTATTCCATCGTGTGTGTATACTGCATTCTCTGTATCCGTTCATCCAGCTGTGGAAACTTAGGTTGCAGAAATCTTGGCTTTTGTTTCGACACTTACAGTAACTGGTGGAGAACATTTTGACTTATCATTTGGTCTTGTGATCTTCTATTGCTTTGCTATATAAAGCATCTTGTTTTTAGCATCTTTCCTTCAGAGACTATTGTCATGGTGAGTGGGGACCATCGAACATGAGTGAAAAGTAAAGTTAAACTTGGCATGCAAGAAAGCTAAATAAATTCGATACAGTTCAAATCATGATTGGGAGATTGGAATGTACAGGATGTATTTTAATAGATGGAAGTAACCAGTGTAATAAGAGAACTAGCAAGCGTAGTTTTTCCAGAAAAATTCTCTAAGCGGGGAAAAGGAGGTAACTATTAACCCGGCTAGCACACAGTGCAGAGTGAGCCTGACTTGAACCCGATATAAAATTATACCAAAACATTCGTATTTGTACTCAAATATCGTAGCTGTCTTCCTAGGGTTAAAAATTTCAAATTCATAGAGACAGAAAGTAGAATGGCCATTGCCGGGGGCTGGAGTGACAGAGAAATGGGGACATCTTGTTTATTGGGTATGGAGTTTCAGTTTGGGAAGACAGGTATTTTGGTTTGCACAATATAAACTATCCATTTTATGAATTTTCAGAACATACACTGAGTAGGACTGCTGGGAATATACCACAGCAGAAGGTAGGAAGGGTAAGGGGCCACAGGCAGGTGGATCCAGGTGGTATCAAAGTACATTTCTTGCTTATTTGATGAGACCTCCCAGAGGGTAATAACAGTATTTTGGGGGGTCACATAAAAATGGACTTCTGTGTATTAGAGTTGGCTTAGGTTGTGAAATTATCATGTTACTCCTTGCTAAGCCTCACTGTGATGTCTGTGTCCTCTACAGTGACACTATGAATAACCTGAAAACTATACACCACCTCTGTTATAGATGACAGTTGCCTGAAGAGAGATGATTTATGTATTTAATCCAGTACAGCCTTCTGTTACAATGCAAACCTTACAGAATATAGTGAGAAAGTGATTTCAAAAAGTATGTGCACATACAGTTCACTGAAGAGAAACAGGCAAATATAATAATATGTTAGAAAACGTTCAGACGTGAGTAAGCTCATGATCTTTTTTTTCATAATTTGTTCTGATGCACCGATAATACTTTGTTTCATAATTAATCCAGTTGTCTTAAGTTTTATTATAATTATGATAATATCAAAACAGAAAAAGGAAGTTCCATTGATAATCTGGCCCCTTCCGTGTCAATGCTTTTGTCTGAAAGTATTTGAAGACCTGGCCTTATGCAACCACTGCTAAGAAAACAAATGGCTCAGGTTCTAGACATTTTTTCCTTTCTGTTGTGGACACACACAATGTCAACATCGAAATGTCAAGCTCACCTTTGTGTTTCTGGTCTGGTACATTCTGAAGTGTGCATGGGATTTTCATGGCACATCAGAGTCCCAGCCTTTGACCCTCCGACACCATTAGAAGCACACCTATCATGGGCTAATGCTGTAGAGCGCAGAGCACAGATGGGAGTAGGGGGTAGAGGAAGGCCCTTTAGTTCACGTGCGTGTCTTTCTGACAAGTGCCAAAGACCTTTGTTCTCTTTGCTTGGAATAACTAAGAATGGGAAATCTCTGTGGGTAGATGCCTTATGTTCTCAGGTTTCCATCTTCACTTTTGTTCATTTGGCCAGTCTTCCCTGCAGAGAGAGAGGGGGGAGGCTCTTCATGTGGCAGCTAGCTTTGAAATCTCAGTTCTGCCTTGAGACAGTGAATGCAAGTTGTGTTGAACCCTGGACCAGGGAAACAAAACAAAACAAAAAAACTGTTCACTTAAGGGACTGCTTGGGAAATGTTTTTGTCTTGGTAATGATACACCTATAACCCAAACTGTGGAAAGGGCAGTGTTCCTCCCTGCCGGTCTGAAACCACAGCCCTATTCATGTAGACCCAGCTGCATGTTTTCAAGTGCAAATTTGAATTCACATCTGTTTTGTATGGTTCTCCAATAGGTGAGCAATTGTTAAGCTATTATTCTTTTATCTGCTTCTGTAAGCAGAAATAAATCTTCTCTGAAAAGAGGTATTGAATTGGATGCACGAGAAGTGGAAATCATATTTGTTGTTACTGGAGATTGTGTGTGTGTGTGTGTTCTGATTGAATTTGCTGTGCATTATTACATACTCTGAATTTTCTCATAGTATTCTCTTTGGGGAAAAAAAGATCTCTGTGGTTCAACTTTCAAAAAACACTATTTTCTGAGGGATTTGCTTTAATCAAATTAAAGAAGATGGGTTACAGAAAAATAATGAGCACACACTGATGTATGCAGGTGCTTTTCTACACGGAGCCTGACCTGGGGCCTTTCGCTCCCTGTGGCCACTGCGGTGACTGCAGATTAGAACCACACACAAGGACACTGAATGATAACAAAGTTGGGGATACAGATGCTGCAAAGGGGAATCTTCATGCTAATTACTCACAACAACCTTTGCAGAAAGAAAGATAAGTTTGTATAATTTAATAAAAGTTCTACCGTCCTTTTCAGACTAACCTGAAAAATGGCCTAAATGAGAAATGATGTGAAGTCTAATTCACAGGTCCCTTCGGTTTGCTTGACCCCGTGAGACAGACCTCCGTCTCCTGCCATGTGCCCGTCCCTATGAACACACAGTGGCACAGTGAGCTCAATGGCAGCAGGAGACTGGCAGATGGACAAACCTTGCTCGCTTGCTTGTGGCCTTGCTGCAGTTTTGTTCAAAGAAATATGTGAGCACGGATATTCCCAGAAGAATTGATCTTTTCTGTGCTGGCATATTTTTAACTGCCTTTCCCAAAATGTACACAAGTTCAATTTTCTTAAAACTGTAGCCAGTAATTGTAAGATTGTTGTTTTTTTTCAATTCCCTACTCTACTGACAAAGATGTGATTTATCCCATTTTTATATGTCTGTGGCAAATAGAGCCGAATGTGTACAAATAGAATGTTGTCTTAAACTTGTTCGTTGAATAAAATTAGACTGTCGATTTGCAAGATGCCATGGGCTAAATGTGTCTCCCCAAAATTCCTATGTTGAAACCTAACACCCAAGGGAATGGTATTTGGAGGTGGGGTCCTGGGGAGGTGATTAGGTCAGAAGGGTGTAGCGCCCAGAAATGTGATTAGTGCCCTTGTAATAAAGACCCCAGGGTCCCTCCTTCCTTCTGGAATGAATTGGCCCAGAGGGGGCCTAATGCTGCTTCCCTGGGAAGGTGGGTTTCGGCCATTGAACTCTAATGCTTCCTTATGAACATGGGAAGACCCTGGGCTTCTTAGTTGCTAGAATAGATCAGTTCTCAGTGCTTCAGTGGTGCCCCCAGACTCTGACAAACACTATTCTCGGGCACCTGGGTGGAATCATTCCAAAGGAAAGATGTAACTCACCGGGAAGGAGCAGTTATGCTCCTTCAGCTCAGGCAAACTCTCAGCTAGCTGAAAAGGAGTGGAGAACAGAAGAAGGAAATGCAAAGCGAGTCCACAAATGGCAGCCTTTTATTTATTAGGAAAAAAACTTATTTCTTGAATGCATACTCCACAACTATTTTTATCAGTTATGAAATATAAAAAAAAATTAGAAGATGACTCAAATAATATTAGGTTCAATTGGCTAAAGCAGGCGTCCGGTTGGAGGTGTCTTCTCCTCTGCGTTGACTGTGGTCTCCACTGGTCTGGTGTGTGTCTTATGCAGGAAGCTGCTTCAGCACTACCAGTTGTGGTGCCCCTGCAAGCTCATGGGCAGTAGGAAGACTCAGACAGATGCTACCCTTGTTGGAAAGGTGTTTGTGAGCTTTTTTGAAAGGTATTTTTTTTTTCCTGCTTCACACATTCATCCTGGAGCCCCCTTGGCATCTTTCTGTTACACTGGACCATTACAGATGATACTTCCTTCCTGCTCTTTCTCGGGTGTGCTCTTCTGTTTCAAGAATGCAGATTTATTCCTGCTTTGTCTATGGCTCTTGGTCTTCATGCTGAGTTTGACAGCTCTTCAACTGCGGGCATTCCCCAGGGCGCACGCTCTCAGCTTGTGCTGTGGCTTGAGTGACTTTGCACTGTGGCAGGGGTTGTGCGTGAGTGCGCACACACGCTCTCTCTCACATGCACGCATACGGGTACACACGTGTGCACACAGACACACACGCGTGCACGCGCCCGCAGGAGGAATCTGGGACCTGCATAGAATGGACCAGCTCAGAAAGACCACTTTTCAAGGATCTCAGATGAGTGCGCATTCTCTCTCCCTCCCTGCCCATTCTGTCTTTCAGTCTGTCTTCCTCATTTTCTCAGTCTGAAATAGTCTATTGCAGTCTCCAGCAAAATGGCTGCATTTAAAAGACTACCAGCTGGGTGCTTTTAGTCTGTAATGAGTTACACTGGTTGTAGTCAAAACACAGATACAATATTGAACTTTGTTTGGAATGGTAACTGCTCATTTAAAAGGTTTATGAAGCCTCTCATTTTTTCCTGGTTTTCTGTGGGTGAAGCATGGCATACATGAGTGAATGGGAAGTTGATTATTTTCTACAAGTATATGGATTTGTTTACTTTTCATTATCTCCCAACTTTGATTATTAAATAGTACTTCCAATAGTTACTCAATTAGTGCTCTCTATGAACTGTATTTTTAACAGGGTGCCTTGGACTGTGGCCTGGAGTTTAGGGTTAGAGTTCAGAGGAAGGAAAGCAGGTTGTCATGAAAGATTATAAATACAGTTTTTTTTTTAAATAAGCACCATCATTTTCTTTATAGCATTAAGACATTTGATGCTGAAAAATGACATTTCACCAATGAAATAGCATGCTTCTTTTTGCCTTGGCTAGACACAACAAATTATATGTAAAGAGAGACAAGAAATTATAGTTATAAAGCGCTCTAATCCTTGGAGATCACCCAGTGTAGACCTGTGTCCTCAATTTACCAGTGAGGGGTTGTCTAGAAAGTAGATTTTAGGTTACTTATTGCAAAACAACAAAGCTAGTTAGCAACATAGGCCCGAAATTCTAACTCTTCCCCAGGCTAGGAATATACCTAGGGACTGACAATTGCATTTTACTTTTGTGAATGAGGAGTTTACTACTCACAGCATTGCTTTTCCTTTTTAAACATCCAAAATACTGTTGGAATCTAAGTGAACAAGAATATAAATAACAGCGCTGTAACTCCTCAATTCACGGTTTTGGATTATGTCCTTGAACTCAGGAGAGGTGGAAAGCAATTTCTTCCTTTATCTTCTACTTTCACATTTCCGGCATTGGCCACTGAAGTGAGAAACCAAAATTCATAAAAGCAGTGGTGCAAAGCAGGCATACCCATAACTAGGGAACGCCCAAGACACATGCTCTGGAAAAAGGGCACACTCAGGTGGACTGCTATGTCTAGGGTGTGCTCTTCTGTTTTAATAATGAAGGTTTTATTCCTGCTTTCTCTACTGGGCATGGTCCTCATGCTTCTTTCCCTAGAAAGTTCCCTCTGGGATCACCCAGATTTATGTGTGTAGGATGGAGGGACCCATGCCTGTGCGGTGGAGTTGTGGGATGAATTATTTTGGTTGGAATCACTTAGTTGAAACCCTTTAAGCTGGATTATCTGAGGCCAGAGTTTCCTGCCTGGAATATCATGTCTGTGGCTTCTGTTCTTCTGTCTTGCTCGTGTTCTCAAACCTGAGGAATGCTTCCCCAGAATCATTAATGGAGAATGAATTCCATTATAGACTTTTCATTTCAGTGAAGCAAGGCAAGTCGTTAAGGAAATTATAGAAGAAAATGGCTTGAAGTCAATCTATTCATGCTTTATTCACATGTATTTTCTGAATTGGTTACTCACTCAATAAGGACTTACTCTATGTCTGGCACTCTTAGCTACTGAAGTCAAAGCAGAGGACTTTGATATGGTTCCTGCTGTTAATCATCAGCCTGTCTCACGGAAAGGCAGAATTACATGCCTACAATAATTATTTTAAAATGTGCTAAAGATGATAGTAGAAATATCAAGTGTTTATTCAACAAACATATTGAAAACCAGCCATGTACCATTAACGTGTGACATGAGACTAAAAATTAGAGAACATCCTTGTCTTTGAGGTATGTGGGGTCTGACAGGGGATGATAATCAGAGCGGTAAGCGCAGTAAAAACATTGAGCATTTTCTAGATGCTAGCCATACAAGAAACACTTGACATGTCCTAACTCATTGACTCCTCACAGTGGCTTTATGAAGGGAAGCACTCTACCATTCCTGTCTTATAGACAAGACAGCTGAGAACAGGTAGTTTAAGTATCT
This sequence comes from Taxidea taxus jeffersonii, assembly GCA_003697995.1. Taxonomy (NCBI): domain Eukaryota; kingdom Metazoa; phylum Chordata; class Mammalia; order Carnivora; family Mustelidae; genus Taxidea; species Taxidea taxus. Next base: position 21,570 of record ML109808.1, on the reverse strand, counting down.
TGCCCAGGATCACACACTAATAAGTAGCATAAACAATATTCAAAACCAAGTTCTCTGGCTCCAAAATCTTACACTTATCTCACAAACTTATGTAGGGTTGCATCAAAGAAAGACCACAGAGGTCTCTGGAAGGTCACGGGAGGCTTCTCTGAAGACATAACCCTTGAAAGACAGTGTAGACCATAAGCCGGTGGACTCTACTTGGTGTGGAGTAGACCATAAGCTGGTGGAGAAGGGAGAGATGACTGCATGCAGGGGGACACACCGAGGCCCCTGGAGAGGGTGTGTAGACTGTAGGAAATGCCAGTGAAAGCCACTGGGACCGGAACGCAGTGAGGCAGGAGACATGGGCTTCTTGGCTACAGAGGAAGCCAGTGAGTCGGCGTGACTACAGGTGAAGAACATTTGGATGCGGGGCAGAGGGGCTGGTGGAAGGTAGGCAGGGTGGCCTTTGGATTTCCCTAGTGAGTATGACAGTGATGTGTTTGCTAAGCACCTAAGAAGGAGTCTCAAATGTACTTGATCTCTGTTAAAGAATGAGCCAACAGAGAAGTAACAGCCATACTGGGCATGAAAGGCATGGGTCGGCCAGATAGACAAGGAGGGTGACTGACTCTTCTCTATCGAGGAAGGAGAGATATATTGACAGAGGAAATTTGGGTAATTGGACTGTCACAGTAAAACCAAACAAATGCTCTTCACAGCAGCATTCCCCTTGGTCAGCTGTATCCAGCACATGTACAGGTCCTCGTTGTCACCCTGCTGTGGTGTTTGCTCAGTTGTGATGGCCAGTGGCAAACGCTGTTAAGACCCAAGTGGAAGAGAGCGCAGACTTCCTCAGAAGGGTGAACTGATATTCACACACATCAATTTCCAGTGTAAGTAGAGGAGTTTAACTGCCCATTTTAATCTTCAGGGTAATACTTTTACACTAGAATTTTTCACTGTTTTTTTTTTTTCTTTTTACACGTTTAACAATTTCTTTAGGTCTTACTATCTGTCCAGAGGGCTAATGCTATCTATCCCTTTAACTGCGATGCCAAAATTTGGAATATTTTCAGTCACCTTAGTGCTAAATTATAAAGAAAACAGTGAAAAACACTGTAAACAGAAGGAGCCCAGGTTCTAACAATAGGCATGATTTGTTAACTGCAATAAGACTGTATCGCTGTTCATGTTAATGGTATCAAAGCATTTCCACGTTAAATTGCTTTACTGGTGAAGTGGTAGTTCTCACAGTTGGATGTATTGTGGGATCCCCTGCAGGGCTACAAAGAACATAGACGGCTGGGCCTCTCCCAGGGAGCTTCTGGTTCACTGAGTCTTAAGCTGGCATCTCGAAGGAGTTCCGGTTGATGCTGGTGCTGCTGGTGGAGAAACCACATTCACAATGGCTGGTGGGAAGAGAAGGTGGTCTTAAACCACTGTTCTGTGACACTGGGCCACTGCCCGGGCTGGAGAGAAGGGATGTCACACAAGCTTTGTTGTTGCTTCAGAAGGTGATGGCCACGGCCCCTGTTCTAGACGCACTGGCACTCTGACAGCAATAGGTTCTGCTGGTTGACCTGTGTTCTTGATGAACGCACTTCTCTCAAAATGGCACACGTGCACACTTTCTAAAAGAGCCACATTTGCAATTAATTTTTTACATACACAGCACAGTCTGTTTGGTGTAACACAAGAAAAAGTGTTCATGCTGCACCACTGTGCATGTGGACTGTGATGTCAGAGTTTGAAGGTTTGCCATGGCCAACTGATTGATACAGTCCCTAGAATACTTGCTGGAGTGCAGCAATGAATTATGACATAATTAAGAGAAGTCATTTAAAGGCTTAAGGAAGGACAAGGAGAATGACACACTATCTTCACAAACAAATCTCATTTAATGATTGGCTTAAACTCTTATTTCCTTTTTTGTTAACATGGTTCATGAGTTGACTTTATTTGGGTATCACTGGTTACCCCATCAATGTCTTCTTTGTGGTCCAGGATCAAAGCCAGTCCAAGCCACCACACTGCGTTTAGTTGTCATGCTTCTCCAGTCTCCTGTGGTTTGTGATGGTTTGCATTATTTCTTTACTTTTCATGACCATGACAGTGTGAAGAATACTGACCAGGTATACTCCAGAATGGGTCCAAGCTGGATTTGTCTAGATTTTTTTCAAGACCTGACTGGGGTGATGAGTTTTTGCAAAGACTACCACAGAGAAGAAATGACCTCATGATGTGTAAGAGGAGGCATGACACTGACAGGACATCACAGTGTCATCTACTTTTAGACTGATGCCTCTGTTTATGTAACTATAGACAGAATTACCGATGCCAAGTAGTAATGAACACACCATTGTAAACAAGTGAGCCAACTCCCATTTCAGTAGTTGAAGGATATCAGGGTGTAAGCCATCAGGAAATCAGCTAGAAAATTTTCTTTCTTATAAATATTGTTATAATAAACCGGTATTTGATAAACATGTTGATAAAATTACAAATAAATAGGGGCTCCTGGGTGGCTCAGTGGGTTAAGCCTCTGCCTTTGGCTCAGGTCATGATCTCAGAGTCCTGGGATCGAGCCCCGCATCGGGCTCTCTGCTTTGTGGGGAGCCTGCTTCCCCCTCTATCTCTGCCTGCCTCTATGCCTACTTGTGATCTCTGTCTGTCAAATAAATAAACAAAATCTTTTAAAAATTACAAATAAATAAAAATAATATTTAAGCACAGAAATATTTTTGTTAAAAAATTTGTTTTCAGCTCTAGAGATACATTTTGGAGTAAAGATAGGTGGGATACACAGGTACGTGCTTATATTCCCATTTTTTGATAAAAGGTGAAGGGAGGAAATATGCAAAATAAGAGATTTGCATTTTATCTACAAACTTGAGTGCACAGAATACAGTTGGTTTTTGCCTGGAGTACCTGGAGTAAATCTGTGGCAGGGGTATTTTGCCACTGGGTTTCTAACATTGATTATGAAAGACATTGTGAAATAGTATCATATTTTGCCAAATCAGTGTCTCCTGTGGTTATTAAGCTACAGAGTAGAGTTAGAAAATCTCTGTAAGCAGCAGACACTGTGACAGAAATATCAATGTAGTGAGTACTGGGAAACATGTATTTTCTATTAAAATGTGAAGCCCTTCAGCATGAAGAGAAAGATTTATATAGTAGATAACGGGAAACAGATTAACTCTCCCAATATTCATTTGGAAATTGTCATTTAGGATTTTGCACTCCCTCAATACCATAAGTTTCTGCCTGGCAGGTTTTGAAAATAAGTTGGCATGTCAGCACCTTTACAAGGTAGACGGGGAGCTGTAGGGAGCAAGGCTGAGGGCAATTTTAGCTGGCTTGTGAGATGCATTATGAAAAACCTGGAATAACCCATTCAAAGTAAATGTCAGATTGTGTGCACATTCAATTTAAGAAAAATATGAAAGTGATTCAGGACATTGGACTCAGTCATACTCATGAAAATACATGGTTATCAACGAGTCTAGTGACTCTAACATTTCTTTGGAAGAATAGGAAAATCTTGCATTCATAAAACAACACACACATCATCATGGAACATGCATTTGCTGAGATCTTGCCTTGTTCAAAACACCATGTGTGCTAGTGCTGCCGACGATGCCAACGGTGTGAGGGAGAAAGAATCCACGCGGGAGTGTGTGAGTAAGAGTGCCGATGTCTGAACATCGTTTTGGGACCAAGAAGAGGACACAGTGTTCTGTCAAGCTGGGTTACATGAATCGGGGCTAGGTAACAGAAGAACAACTTTGACTTTGAGATCTGGGCGGGATATCCATAACGTGAGTTTCAAGGATTTAGCTTCTAGATTCCCTGTGAATGGATCTATTGTTGGTAGTAAGATAGAATCAGTTCTGACTGCTGTGTAAGCAAATAAGTACAAACCAGAGGTCTTGCAAAAGAGCAAGTGGCAAGGGCCACAGGAAGGTGTAGATAACAAAATCTGTGTGAGGGACCTGAGGGAAGGATGGAAGAATGAGGGAAAGGAGGTCAAGGGAGAGACAGGAAGAGACGGGGTAGGAGAGGCAGAGAAATTCCCGGTGGAGGATTTGGCTGCATTTCACAGACCGTGGTGTCTCAGAATTAGTAATACACTTCTAAAGGAATTCATGTCTTGATCTCACTAAGTGCTTAATGGGAAGTGAAATATTTGTAAGTAGTAAAGGAAGATACACAGATGTGTACTTTAGGGGGATAGGTTTGGGTAGAGCACTAACATGTTTGTATCAGCACTATATTCATTTTTATTGCCGAATAGTAGCCCATGGTGTGGCTCTGCCCCATATTTTTTATCCGTTCCCCAGCTGATGGACATATGTGTCATTGACACAACAATAAAAATATCTAACATGTATGCAATAGTAATATGTAATAAACAATGCCTGATAGAGGTAGCCAACCTTAGAGGAAAATGTAAAATCACAGAAAGCAGCAAATAGTAAAACGAGTTTGAGTTTTCCAAAGTTTATTTTATGAGCTTTCCAAAATGGAAATATTATGGGAGGAATTAAATACTTTGGTCTTCCCCACATACATTTCTATGGTTTGTGTGTTGTTTATTTAGGTAGTAATCTGTGTTTCTAAATCAGTCACCTTCAAGACCTGTAATGCTGCTGCAGAATATAATAGTCATTTTTATCAACTTAATTATGGCTTTGGTTTCTTCATTCATTGTGATAATTTGCTGTGGGCAAATAACTCATACAAACGAACATATTTATTCAAAGCTTTGATTCACAATTTATGAAAATTTGGCCAGGCCTGTGCTACAATGATTATACATTAAGAAAGTGGCTCATCTTATCCTTATGAAGCCAAGGCAGAAGAAGCTTTCTAAAATCTTTTTTTTTTTAATTTAATTTTATTTTTTCAGTGTTCCAAGATTCATATTTATGTACCACTCTCAGTGCTCCATGCAATATATGGCCTCCTTAGTACCCACCACCAGACTTACCCAAACCCCCACCCCCCAAAACCCTCAATTTGCTTCTCAGAGTCCACAGTCTCAAATGCTTCGTTTCCCCCTCCAATTTCCCTCAATTCACTTTTTTCTTTTCTTCCTCTAATGTCCTCCATGTTATTCCTTATGTTCCACAAGTGAAGCCATATGATAATTGACTTCCTCTGCTTGACTTAATTCACTCAGGATAATCTCCTCCAGTCCTGTCCATGTTGATACAAAAGTTGGTATTCATCCTTTCTGATGGCTAATATTCCCTTGTATATATGGACCATGTTATCTTTATCCATTTGTCTGTTGAAGGGCATCTCGTCTCTTTCCACAGCTTGGTGACTGTGGCCATTGCTGCAATGAATATTGGGGTACACATGGCCCTTATTTTCACTACATCAGTATCTTCGGGGTAAATACCCAGTAGTGCAGTTGCGGGGTCATAGGGAAGCTCTATTTTTAATTTCTTTTTTTTTTTTTGATATTATTCAAAGGTTTTATTTAGATAAAATATGTCTTAATGTGCTTTTTTTTTTACTTTATTTAAGCTTTATTTAAACATATGATGTAACCCCACCACCCTCACCCAACCCCTCTTCCCCCCACCCCCCTCAGTTTGTTTTATGACATTAAGAGTCTCTTTTGGTTTTTCTCCCTCCCGATCCCATCTTCTTTCATTTTTACTTTTCCTACCACCTTAACTCCCACCCCCGTTGCATCTCCACTTCCTCATATCAGAGAGATCATGTGGTAGTTGTCTTTCTCCAGTTGACTTATTTTGCTAAGCATAATACGCTCTAGTTCCATCCATGTCGTCGCAAATGGTAAGATTTCATTTCTTTTGATGGCTGCATAGTATTCCATCGTATATATATACCACATCTTCTTTATCCATTCATCTGTTGATGGACATCTAGGTTCTTTCCATAACTTGGCTATTGTGGACATTGCTGCTATAAACATTCGGGTACACGTGCCCCTTTGGATCACTACGTTTGTATCTTTAGGATAAATACCCAGTAGTGCAATTGCTGGGTCGTAAGGTAGCTCTATTTTCAATTTTTTGAGGAACCTCCATGCTGTTTTCCAGAGTGGTTGCACCAGCTTGCATTCCCACCAACAGTGTAGGAGGGTTCCCCTTTCTCCACATCCTCGCCAGCATCTGTCATTTCCTGACTTGTTCATTTTAGCCATTCTGACTGGTGTGAGGTGGTATCTCATTGTGGTTTTGATTTGTATTTCCCTGATGCCCAGTGATATGGAGCACTTTTTCATGTGTCTGTTGGCCATCTGGATGTCTTCTTTGCAGAAATGTCTGTTCATGTCCTCTGCCCATTTCTTGATTGGATTATTTGTTCTTTGGGTGTTGAGTTTGCTAAGCTCTTTGTAGATTTTAGATACTAGCCCTTTATCTGATATGTCATTTGCAAATATCTTTTCCCACTCTGTCAGTTGTCTTTTGGTTTTGTTGACTGTTTCCTTTGCTGTGCAAAAGCTTTTGATCTTGATGAAGTCCCAATAGTTCATTTTTTCCCTTGCTTCCCTTGCCTTTGGCGTTGTTCCTAGGAAGAAGTTGCTGCGGCTGAGGTCGAAGAGGTTGCTGCCTGTGTTCTCCTCAAGGATTTTGATGGATTCCTTTCTCACATTGAGGTCCTTCATCCATTTTGAGTCTATTTTCGTGTGTGGTGTAAGGAAATGGTCCAATTTCATTTTTCTGCATGTGGCTGTCCAATTTTCCCAACACCATTTGTTGAAGAGGCTATCTTTTTTCCATTGGATGTTCTTTCCTGCTTTGTCGAAGATTAGTTGACCATAGAGTTGAGGGTCTATTTCTGGGCTCTCTATTCTGTTCCATTGATCTATGTGTCTGTTTTTGTGCCAGTACCATACTGTCTTAATGATGACAGCTTTGTAGTAGAGCTTGAAGTCGGGAATTGTGATGCCACCAACTTTGGTTTTCTTTTTCAATATTCCTTTGGCTATTCGAGGTCTTTTCTGGTTCCATATAAATTTTAGGATTATTTGTTCCATTTCTTTGAAAAAATTGGATGGAATTTTGATAGGCATTGCATTAAATGTGTAGATAGCTTTAGGTAGCATAGACATTTTCACAATATTTATTCTTCCAATCCATGAGCATGGAACATTTTTCCATTTCTTTGTGTCTTCCTCAATTTCTTTCATGAGTACTTTATAGTTCTCTGAGTATAGATTCTTTGCCTCTTTGGTTAGGTTTATTCCTAGGTATCTTATGGTTTTGGGTGTAATTGTAAATGGGATTGACTCCTTAATTTTCTATTTTTAATTTCTTAAGGAATCTCTACACTGCTTTCCAAAGTGGCTGCACCAACTTGCATTCCCACCAATAGTGTAAGAGGGTTCCCCTTTCTCCACATCCTCTCCACCACTTGTTGTTTACCGTCTTGTTAATTTTGGCCCTTCTAACTGGTATAAGGTGATATCTCAATCTGGTTTTGATTTGAATCTCCCTGATGGCCAGTGATGGTGAACAATTTTTCATGTGTCTGTTAGCCATTTGTATGTCTTCTTTAGAGAAGTGTCTGTTCATGTCTTCTGCCCATTTTTTGACAAGATTATCTGTTTTTTGGATTTCGAGTTTGAGGAGTTCTTTATAGATCTTGGATATTAGCCCTTTGTAGTGTCATTTGTGAATATCTTCTCACATTTCATGGGTTGCCTCTTTGTTTTGTTGACTGTTTCCAGAAGGAAGCAGTCAATAAAAAAAGCTTTCTAAAAATCTCATAATATCGTGATGGAAATAATGTAGCTTTATTTAGAAATTTCGACAATATTATACTCCTTGAAAACAGAGGCTATGCCTTGAGAAAAAATAAACTACTTATAACCATGAGATGTTTTACATGCCAAATGTTAAATAAATCTTAAAGTTCTTGATTGATCCACAGGTAATATACATGTATCAATAAGGAGGAGTCTGAGTGTTAGTTAATATTTTAACACAAACTTTGTTGTCATTATCAGAAATACTTTTTCATCAACGTCATGAAAACATTACATTGCTCAGTGGAGCTAGACTGGGCTCTGTTAGGGCTGCCTGTTCTCCACACCTTAATTAAATTAATGAACCCATTTAGAGTGGTCTTTTTCATTAATCTTGGTGAGAAAATCTATCTTCAAGTGTCCTAGAGCTGTTCACATGAACAGTCAAGGCATACTATTGTGACAGAAGCATTTAATTCATTAAAGTAGCTCCACAGTGTTTATGCTGGTAAAATGTGGTTGGTAGTTATATTTACTTAATGAAAATAAAACTGTGTTTATACTTGGTATGATAGCATTTATGCCAGATCCAGACTTTTCATTAACGTAGCATAAATCTCAAGAAAATAAGTGAAGCTTTATTTTTTCATGGGACTTAAGATTCTATGGCTATTAGTTGTCTTGCTTAAGTGTTTGAGTCTATATGGTATCCAACACTGAAATAGTTTCTATTACTTAGAGTTCATTTCTCACACTTTATAAAAATACTGAGTAGAGAAAATTTTTGACTGCCAGGATTAATTTTTCTAGATGCAGTGGAAATAACAAAAGGTGTAAATATGCAAAAATGCAAAGAGATTTAAGTTTTGCCTAAGCAAAAGGCAAATTTTAGACCACAGGGAGGCTATAAACATTAAGAAGATGCATTTTTCTGTCTTCTGTGAACTCGTAATTAGAGTGGATGCTTATGTCAGATGTAAATGATGTCAATCAACATAAACTATAAAAAGTGTAACATAGTGACTAAAAGGCATATAATCAGAATGAAAGCAACAATTATTTCTCATTGGGGAATCAGGGACAGTCACAGAACTGTGGCATTTAAGTTGGGGTTTGATGGATTGGTAGAATTTCTTAAGTGGACAAAAGGTGACTAGCATTCCCCCTGAGGAAATAGCATGAGTAAAGCAAGTATGAGGTTGTACCCCATGTTTCAGTGGCAATTAATTTTCCAGTGGGCCTGGTGGCTCTTCTTACCTGCTGTAGAAAGGGGAGCACGCCCGCAGTCATATAGGCAGAGGCAGTGGAGAAGGGCCTTTCAGGGTTCTGGGTTTTGTTGAATAACTGTGAGAATGTTGTTGGCAGGTCCACTGTGTTGGAGAATGACTTTGAATGGCATCAGTTGCTTATCTCAGTAACTGCAGGAGGTGGTGGGTCCCTGAGGGTCTTGTCTTTGGAAAGGAAGTGGTGATGATTCAAGAAGGCTGTTGTGACTTCTGTACACGGCCCAGGCCTAGCTGACCACATACTCATAGGTTTTGTTAGGAAATTCGTAGTCTCATTCACAGTGGGGTTAGGAAGTGGATTTGGGGAAAGAAAACAAAAAGAGGAAAAATAAAAGACGAAACCAGAGAGGGAGACAAACCATAAGAGTCTCTAAAACTCAGGAAACACACTGAGGGTTGTTGGAGGGGAGAGGGGTGCGGGCGGATGTGGTAATTGGGGGATGGACCTTAGGGAGGGCATGTGATGGAATGAGCGCTGGGTGTTGTCTAAGACTGATGAATCACTGACCTCTACCCTTGAAACGAATAATACATTATATGTTAATTAATTGAATTTAAATAAAAAATAAAAAAAGAAGTGGGTTTGGAGTTTTATTTCTTTGCAAACCACAAGCTTAAGAGAAAAGTGGAATGTTGAATCCAGAAGCTTCCAGTCTGTGGCTCTGTACCATATGTTGACATTGAGGCTGCTTGCCGCTGTCTGGGCTCAGATTCCCAGAGTAGATGGTTTCTTTCTCCTGGTTTGATTTTCACTGCAGACATTGCATGGTCTTTGATGTCAGAAAACAAGTTTTCTTAGCCCTGGACTTGATGTTAGTAAATAGAAGCAGACTGGTTAGTCACGGGTTTCCGACCCTGAGAGTGGGTCCCGAATGAGACAATCTGGTCACAAGGCACTTTGATTTGGACTTGTCTTTTGAGGTGCTTTGACATTCTTCCCAGCTATGTCTAATGTGAGCAGAAGCAGGGGGATCAATTTTACGAGATCTTAGGAAGTGATCTTCCAAATGCCTTTTCTCTTACTACATTGTTTTCCACGTTGTTCTTCTACTCTTTCCAAGGAGTACTTTTTATCCCTACAATGAGGATTCTGTCACAACTAGAAATGAACGTGGAAATAGGCGAGACCATTCCCTCTATCAGCTAAGCTTTGTTTTCTCATGAGTCCTGTGTTCTCTAAAAGCCTCTGTTCCCGGTTGATGTTCATAGCAAGGGGATCTGTTGAAGCTAAGACAGTGCTGTTGTCATCAAGTCAGGAGAAGGAGAAAGAAGATTGAAACGAGCCATAGGTAGGAACAATCTTAGAAGAAATTTTCAAAAACCTAAGTGAAATTTGCATTTTTGGGGGGGTGGGTGGGAAGAAGGAAGGCTAGGGGGAGATTCCTTTGGTATTGAAAAATCTAAATAAATAAAAGCATTTCATTGTAAACATTGTCTGCTACAGGCATTTACATGGTAGTCTTATTAAAGTCTTCCTGTGGAGTATGTGTCTTGATTGCAAAAGAACTGGAGTCCCACAGTACCTTTGCAGATTGGGTTATCATTATGCTCCCCTTGGATTAATAAACTACGTGAGGGCTGAAAAGAAAAAAAAAAAAAGTAATCATCCTAAATCAGCCTCGGTGAGGAAAACCTAGAACTTAGTCGGTAACGTTCGCTTCCTGCATATGTTGTTGTTTGTAGAAGGAGCTGTACTGAAATCTCTAAGTTAGTGTATCAAGGATACATTTACTATGTTACCACAGTACGTAGGCAGGTAATGCCGCATGGGAAGCATAATATCAAATCTACAAGAGCTGCTTTGGCGGCTACTATCTATTGGCTTCGATTTGTCTTTTTTGGTGAAAATTAATGCTGATCCATTTTGAAAATGTTCATATCTTCATTGGCATTTTTAGCTGCTTGTGGATCATCTAGTTGAAGCGTTAAACCTTTTGTTTTTGCTTATGTGATATTTGATTTTTGCAGAATCAGCCAGGTGCAGAAATATCATTCAATAACTTATCACAGTGTGTATTTATGCCTGGTGATAATTTCTGTTCTGGATGCACATAATATATATGAGATTTTGAGAATAACATTTCACCATAATTCAGTGTTTTATGAAGCTGAATAAGCAAACTTCTCAGATCAATGAAATCATACTTATATATTGAATATTTTATAACTAAACTTAAAAAAGTCATGACAAGATTGATACTAGAAGAAACTAAATACATTATTATGTTTTTTTGCAAGTATGCATCACTATTAGGTATTTTAGTAAGTGTCACATTTGAAGTTTTAAATACATATTAGAAATCCCAAAATAAAAATAAGAGGAACCTGCCAAAAATTGTTTTTACTTTGAAGAAGAATTACAGGGTGTCTACTAGCAACATAATATGATTTATAAGGATGGTTTTGAAAGAAAAGGAATAAAGCACAGCATAGTACTTATGAGTCAGGAGTTTTTAGGCCTGTGTTGCTGATAAATTCTTGGGGTTAAAAAAGAGCTATTAAAAATAGCCTTTTATTTTTCAATTACTTGTAGTTGGTTGTAGGTACATACAGAAAATAAAATCCGGACATTTCTGTTTCCTTAGAAATTATCATAATGGTAGGTCAAAGATTAAGCCATGACTTTTGTACAAAATATTCTCCCATGAATTTCAGATTTTTCTCATCTACTTGGTAAATAGAATCAACCCCATGTAAAAGCATTTTGGCTTTTCCTACAAGATGTCACATTTTGACACCATACTTTGTGATCAACGAACAATCCACTGCTTTATAAAACTCATGAAATTATATATTATCATTTAAAAGATTTATGAAGTCATATTAAGAGATGGGCACAATCCATAATTGACTTTTTTTTTTTAATGGTATGCCCCAAGAGTCATTACTTTTTGTGGTTCTCTTCTGAGATAATTTCTTTTATTTCACCTAGAATGTTTTAGCATTTCAGTGTCTTAATACTTTTACAAGTAGTAAAGCACAGTATATTCTATTTCATCTTCTCCCAAATTAAAAGGTCAGCATGAAGCCGCATCATACGCGCTTGAATTAAGGAAACACCTACAGGCATAGAGGGTTTTAAAGCTGTGAACCTGGAGCACTGCAGAATATTGAGTCTTAGAAACTAGGTCATCCCTGCACAAATGCATGTACCTTCCTTTTCTCTCTAGGTCACTTTTGAGGTTTATAAGCTCAGTTCAAAATACTTGCAATCTGAAACTGTTACAAAAGGGTGAGCTTCCGGAATGTTTCTCTCTTTTCCTTTCTATATAATTCTACAAAATCTATTTAGAACATTGAATAACAGTGAAAATGTATTTTCAAGCAGCCAGCCTGTTTTCAGTTTAAACCATACTTCAAACCTACAGGTGCTGGGCCTGGCCCTTTTAATTCAGTGCATGGAACATCTCCTATGATTTTATGATCCGCAGCCCTGTCCACATCAGGGATCTGGGCCAGAAGAAGCCACGGGCAGTTAAACTGAAAATCCAACATTGACAAGAGTTAGAATTGACAAGAACTGTTAGCAATTCATTAAGAAGATGCTCACAAAATATTTATCCAAGGCTTCTGAAACTATTAAAAAAATGCCATATTTGCATTAAATTTGCTCCTGTGATACTAATCTTGAGGATTCATTGCACATAGGATTAAATAAAGTGTACCATTTCTCAAGTAAATGTGTATTTCCTCATGGAATGTAATTTGGAAATGTTGAAACCATGCAATTTTTTTTTTTTGTCATGGAAATAAAGAAGGGGTCAAAAGATGGACAGACTCTGCAGCCTTTTATAGCTTCTCCCGTGTCCTTTTCCTCCATAAGAATAAGAGTCCCTAGGAGGAAGGACAATGAACATGTTTATTTTGTAATTATCAAGGAGCAAGAGTATCTTGGGCACCCTGAAATCTTCTCTGTACTTGTGCTAAAGAGCCTGCAAGTCAGACACTGCAGAGAGAAACTTGTTTGGAATTTTCAGCACTGGTGATCCTGATAGGTTTTGTCAGAAACTGATGGCAACATATGCACATTTCAGAAGACTGCACATAACAGAGAAGAGTGATATACAGAATACAAGAGTGCAGAAATATTCTTCCATGGTGAGGAAGGAATCTGCTCAGTCTGGCATGGATGTGTTAGTGTTTATCAGTGTCTGAAGTGCATCATTCTTTCTTCAGGAAGGGGAGGCTCACCTGCTAGTGGGGAGGGTGGGGGGGTCGTTCTACGGTAGATGCCCAATGCTGTGTGCCTCAGGACGACGTGAGATGAGTTGATTCTGTGCAAAGATTGCAGAAAGCTTCTCAGGGAAAGAAAATAACCTTTAAGCTCTGCTGAGGGAGGAGGAAGTACAGGGAATGTGGAGAGAGCCTGCGGGTCCTTTGGCTCCCGCCTTCCCGCACCGGGCAGGGCCTTGGGCTTCACTGACACTGAAGGCATTTTGTCATCGGAGGACGGAGGAGCCTGCCAGGTGGAAGGTGGGAAGGTAGGAAGGTGGGTGCGTTTGAGATTGTGAAGACACAGAGGAGAGCCATGCGGTGGGGACAGGATGGCGACGTTGTACTTGCGCTCGTGCTGTGTTTAGTGTTAGACCAGGGCTCTCGGAGGGGGATTGCGTGGCTGCATCTCTACTCAGGAAACACAACCCTGGAGACATAACTGACAAGTTGAGGGGAAATGGACAGGGCTTGGGAGTCCATCATGACGAGGGAAAAGTCAGTGAAACCACCAGTTTTATGACTGAGGCTGTCCCCTGAGATTTGAGGCAGGGGAGAGGGACCAGCACATTTTGAAAATAATGGACGAAGACCATATTAGATTTTACCCTCCCTCTGAATCAGTATTTCAGGAGGAAGACGGTCACCATGCAGGGCATGCCAAGTTTGTTTTGCAGAAAAGCAGATGTGGAAAACTAAAGCAGATTCCGTGACTAGGATGAGTGTCCGGTCCTTCTGTCTTTCCTCAGGCTGGTGGCTCCTGAAGTCAGTTGGAAGTTTTCCTTGGGGTCTGTAGCCCTAGCCATGCTCTTAGAGGAGCTTTTTGATAATTAAGAGTAAAGGAGCTCAAAAGACGAAAGTCTGGGTAACAAAACCCAATTAATTTAGAAAGCTTAGTGCCATTATGGGTCTAGAAAATGTAAAGTGACTCCAAGGTAAGCTCTGAAACCCAAGAGAGACCATGACTCATTGATCGTTAAGCTCTGAGCCAATAATGAGACCCACTGGGCAGGTGAGCTCCTCCTTCAAGGAAAGCAGCTAATTTCCTGCCTAAATGCGTATTGTCCCTGGGTGTCCACTCCCACTCCGAAAGCAGAAACGGAGCTACTGGGTGTGTCTCCCCACACGAAGGGAGAAGCAAAGCAAAGATCAGGATTCACAGAATGGATGACAGAGGTGAAGAAACATTTAGGGCCGGTGGGGGGGAAATTGAGCAAACATTTGTCTGAATTATTTGCACAGACCGGCACATTCCAGGTACCCGACTGCGCCCCTGGCTCGCTCTCCTTCTCTGCCAGGGCCAAAGGCATAACATTCTGGGACTGAGTCGTGGCCATGGCGTCTTGGAAAGGTTTTCCTCGGGTGAATTTTTATGTTCAGGGGAAGCAGCGCTCATGCCATCCTTCACCCTTGTTCCCGCGTCAGCAAGGCTGGAAACTGCAAGCTCTCATTTCTCCCTCGCCACTTCTGTGAAATCCTCCTCCTCTGTCTTCCAGACTACCTCAGCCTTGGTTCAGAGCCTTATCACACGGCATCCCGCACAAGCCTAAAATGGTCAATTCTGTGCCTAAATTACTCCCAGCACTATTGGTTGCTTTGGAGAATATACGAAAACTACGAAAACACCCCTCACTCAGCCAGCCATTGGAAAGCCTCGGCTGTCAGGGTCAAAACTGTACCATTCTGGAAAGGCCTCTGTGAAGGCAAAGACCACGGCAGGATGGTCAGAGTGCACTGGCTGTGCGGTGAACACCTCACACTCTATTTATTATTTTTAAGTTTTGTTTGTTTGTTGTAAGTAATCTCTACACCCAACATGGGGCTTGAACTCACAACTCTGAGATGCAGCATTGCTTACTCTTCTGACTGAGCCTGCCAGGCGCCCCATTCTCACATTAGATTTCGGAAGTTACTTGTATTTTCCAGAAGCCATTAGTTGAGGTGAATTACAGAAGCAGCTCCATCGTGTGTGGAAGGAGCTGGACCCGCATCAGAGGCCCTGCCACGGATGGGGCGCTGCCCTTTGTATCTGTCCTCGGGCAGCGTGCTGCCCCCTGGAGTCCATCGTGTTACTGTAAGGGTAAATGAAGGCAGGTGAGTCCCCAGGGATTTAATGGTGCCCATGGAAGGCTTGCTCAGTTTGTTGTTTTGGGGTCATTTTATTTCTGGTTAGTTTAGCAAATCAAAACCATAAACAAAAAAATTATCCATATTTTGATATATTTTTTCTAAGGGGACCTTTGGTTCAATGAGTTTAGTACTTGCCTCCGTGGAATACATCATTCCGTTCTGGCAATCATGACACCAGTATGAGCAGATAAAGCCCAGTTAAGTGTAAATGCAGTACTTTTGAGAGTAAATAGTCAGACAATGAGAAGTTTTCATTAGAGTCTCTCTGAATGGTTTTTGTGCTGAATAATACAAAGTCATTTTTTAAAGTTCTTATTTAGACTAGGCTATAAAATAATAACCTGAGTTCATAAAGTTGTTCTCTATGTCTGAACAAGTTACCTATGTCTGAGCAGTTTTCATTATTACTTCCTGGAAACTAACTAGGATTCTGAGAGAAATATTGACCAAATTATGTTAATTTTAGAAATGTTTAATTTAGAATTTTGATGTCATCAAATTGTTGCCATTTCCCCTTGAATTCATGCAACGCAGTTCACACATCCAGTCTCTGTGGTCTTCTGGGCTGTTCGCTTGCTTGTCTTAAAGAGCAGGCACAACTCACGGATATCCTAATCTGAGAGGACGAGGCCCATTTCTTCTGCATCTGGGAGCGTATTCCCTCCTGCAACACGGGGCTAGCACTTAGTAAGAAAGGGGTTCATAAATATTTCTGAATAACTGCATGCATGATTGAATGACACCAAACTGGAGATTTTCCAGGCAGTTTTCCTTTGACTCCACAGAAGAGATCTTTCTGTTTCTACCTGCAGGGTGCAGAGGGAGGCTTGAATATCTAATGAAATTGAGTTGATTAGTTCATTTGATCCAAACTTTCCGCTAAAAATTTTTTCTTTGCTCTCTAAGGGTAATGATCACCTTTAATCTTAGAGCCAAGCATTTGAACTGATTAAATTTCTAGCAATGGGGATGGTATAAAATTGCCTTTTCCCTTTTTATTTGGTCTAGCACATTTAGAAACCTTCCTGTTATTCATTCATTGATCCACATCCTAAAATTTATCAACCGTCTACTCTTCTGTTAAGCATTGTGTTACGTACTACAACTGAGGAAACAGAAAACATGGTCTGTTTCCTCAAGCAGCCCATGTTTTGGGCAACTCTTCTCTATTCTGGAAGATGTATGTATATGTTATGTGCTTGAGTACATTTTAGGCGACTATAGAAAAATAAGATGAGCAAAGGGTTAGAGAAAAAATGAATATAAAATGCTCTGTACTTTATTCTAGGATTTACAGAATCATTCATAAATTATGATTAGAAAATGTACATGCAAGATATCTGTAAGGATGTATTTTATAAATAGTATGATTTTGGTATTGTTTATAGAAGTCTTTATTTTAACAGTTTGTACTGTATTCAGATAAAATAGATGTAGCTAATAAAATTCAAAATGAAAATATCCCCAAGACATGTGTTGGGAAGACTGGTTTTGTCATTTCTACTTGTAGGTAATAAAATATTTTTCTGAGGCTATTTACACCGCATACTAATTTTTAACATGCTAAACGAATAACAACATTTCTCAGATAGAACACAAAGGGAGTGTCTTGCACATTGAAACAAAACCGTTGTAAAAATTATGACAGAAAACACTGCTAACCTATTTTGACCTTTGACAAAATATCTTTTACCTGTGAGAGGAGCCGTCTAGCAAGTAATTCCTTAATCGCAGAGCTGAAGACATTGAAGAGCTTTTCATATTGAGGCCTTTGCGAAGACTTTTTTTTTTTTTTGAAATTTCTAAAACACATTCCCACCTAAACACATAAGCAAACGAGATGGCTCCTCAAATCGCTGAGACACGGTTAGTTATAGAATTCAGGCAATGAAATGTTCAAAAGACAGAGAGTAATTCACAGTGATTTCATTCAACCAATGCAGGGAAGGGCACTGGTGTGTCAGGAAGGAGGAAGAAGGCAGGCGTCGGGGGAAGCTGAGTGTATGCATATATTCACGGCCAATTTGAGAGAGCTGAGAAGACTTGGTTCATCCTTGTGAAACATTTTTGAAATTGCTCTCTATCAGTGTTAATTAGGATGTGAAATTAAAATCTGCTCACATCCAACTGAATATGATGTTAGCAATATAGGGCACATATTTAGTTGGCCCTGATAGGATTTTAATTTCTGCAGTCAGTTTCTAGAAAAAACTGGTAAGGAAGGGAATGTACAGGTCTATAATTTTTATTGACAGCTGCCAAGGTCCTGCCGAAACCATCTGTCTTATTATTCTTACTACCTGTCGTTGGATTTTCTTGGAATTCCTTGTACTTGCGAGAATGGTACCTGAGTGTCGCCTCTGTCCGCGTTGCAACGGTACCTCCTTTAGTGATTGCACATCTCTTCAGAACCATTTTTGCAAATATTTTTAAACAAATTGACATCAGCTTGGTACAGTTCAGCCACTCTTCTGAAATATCTGGGAGAAGTCTCACCATGGTGCTTTGTATGCATGGGTATCCAGGAAAGAAAATTAGCCGTGGAGGCGGTGGAGAATATTTCAATGAAATAATTATATCCAATGATCTAGAATCTCCAGATTCTATGTCAGCAAATGACATTGTAGTTCTAAATGTTTCTCTAACAAATATCTGAATATTATGCTACATAGTGTACCTTTGATTTTCTTGTTAATGTGTAAATAAGACTACAGGACAAAGTAAGTGGGGGCCAGTGGTATTTAAGGGCATTTAAACAGTTTAACTGACAGATTGTGCAGAACCTGCAGCAAAATAACTTATGTGAGCCAGTTCCCTTGAAATGCGATTGAGGACCTGGAGGTAGTACAGTGTCCTTTATTCATTTTACTAACGTTCTTCTTTGGATGGCAGGTAATTCTCGAGCACCCAGTGAGGTTTTGCCCCGAAGATCTAGTTTGTTATTGTAGAGAAGGAGCAAAGTATTCTAACTCAGTCCAAGTGAGGCTGAGGGAGACTTGGGTGTTATTTCACTTGTAAATTAGAAATTACTTTGACTGTTTTTAAGTTCATCTTATTTAACTGCGTGAATGCAAGCCCCACTACATAGCTTCTAGAAAAATAAAATAAATAACAATAATAAGAGCACAATAAGCCAATTGAAGAAGCTTTTGTATAAAATATGGAATCTGAGTGTTGAGTGTCTTGAACGCCCTTCTTCACCTGAGCATTCGCTCTCCAGCCCACAGAAGTTAGGCAATGTCTGACTCCATACTTAATGAAATGAAGGTTAAACGCATCTCAGGCATTTGTTCATATCAAATGGAAGGAGAAAATTTGGATAACAGCCGTGTCAAAGAGAATCCTTTAAATTAAATACAGGCAAAACACTAAAACAAAGTATTATATTCAGCTAGAAAAAAATTCAATTTAAAACCTACAACTGAGCAGTTCCATAAAAGGGAAAGATGAATGTTAGCAAGGCAGATGCTATTTGATGCACTCAATTTATTATAGGACTCAAACGTTTAGAGAAGCAGAGTACATAGATAAAATAAAAGGAAATAAAAAATCATGACTTCAATCTGAAAAGGGAAATTATTTAAGGTGAATTATTAGTCTATATAATTACCACATGCAAAGATTACCTCACATTGGCATCAAAACATATTTTGATGAAAAAAATGATTTAACTATCAACATTTTACGTTTTAAAAAATGTTCACATAGAAATATAATAAGATACAAATATACTATCATGATACACTTGGAGTCTGGCAGCCATTGATCTGTTAAGAAACAAGATGGGTTTTAAGGCTCCAGAAGAAGGTGGGGGAGGAGAGAAAGAACAGAGAATGTTATGGAGTGTAGGAGAATTTTCCCCACTTGTACTGACTCAGCACAAGACTACTGTGAAGAAAGTTGAGGAAGATAATTTTTTTTTTTTCCAGAATGTTGTAGTCGGGGGAGTCCTGAAGATGTGTGTTAAGCCTTCACTCGTTATTAGATGGTGACAGGGTCTACGAGCCGCACAACCTAAAGTGCTCATGCACTCTGGTGTTATTAGGGATAATGGCGGTGGCAATTACTGTGTGTGCAGCATTATGCTAAGACCCAGGGATAGGCCAAAATCATAAGAGAACGGAGCCTTCTACCTTCTGAATATGGAGTTTTTGAGGACATTGGCTTTATACAGACAAACGTAAAGTTCCTTTCTTCCATCTTTGTACAGCTCAACCCGGTGAAGGGCCGGGGATGTGGGGCCGCACAGGGGCCGAGCGGACCCAGAGGCACAGATCGGCCATTTCAGCGAGACTTTCCGTCTCTGTGCTGATGTGTGGCTTCTGCAGAAGGAGGCCTAATGGGGCAAACTACATCAGAAGGATGAGCCTTGGTAAACGCCTTTTCCCTCCTTCCCTAGGTCTGTGGCTTTTCTCCTGCTTCCACAAGACCTGTACTGATTTCTTATTTACGTATTTTTGGCCCGAAAATGAGCAAATTAGATTGACCTAAATATTGCTTGCCCATAGTTTATTTTATCCAGAAACATGGGCATGGTTCCTAATTACCCTTGTGTTCTGAGTAAAAATTGCAGATGTATGGTTCTAACATGACCTTAGCTCATTTTTGCCTGTTTTACTTAGCATGTACTCTGTTTTTGCAATTATTTGGTTATGCAGATAAAATACCTTGTGAAACGAATGCCTGTATTCACGTCGCCTCTCTGAGTGTGTTTTTCTTTTTGCTCTCGTTGCTCAAGCTCTCCAGAGATCAGGTGACTGAGAGTGGATGGATGCAGAGATATTCTCGTCTCTTCACTGTTAGAAGAACCTGTTTGGAGAGAATTTTTTTTCCTGCTGTTTAAGAACTTGCTCCAATTATTTGGTTCAATTGAAACATAGTTTTAGGCATGAATTATTGTATAAGCATTCAAAATATAACTCAAGGAGTGTAAGTACAGTAATGACTCAGTGTTTCCTTTGTGATAGAACTTTTCCTTCCAGGACATTAAATTCTTCCAGTGAGCCTCTGATGGAGTTGCCATCGTTCCTAATGTCCCATAGGTAGAAAATAGGGACAGTAAGATTTTTTAAAATCCAATTAGGTAAGTTCCAAGAATACTTGTTGAAACTGGCAATACATGTCAGATTGTAGTAGGTTTTTTTTTTTTTTTCTTTTGTGACGAGGGGTGTTTTGAAAAAAAATGATCTTAAAATATATTGGCACATTTCGTGTTAAGCATTTAATATTGACAGTTAAAAAACCTTCATGGCACTCGGGATAGAGAACAAAAGACTTTCCCTTTTATAATCAGGATGATCAGATCCCATGTGTCTCTGTCCATTTTGGAGTCTAACAGTTAAAACAGTTTGGAGGAAAGAAGGACACAGCAATTATTCAAGAGGAGAGAGAGCAGAAGCTCACAGGAAAACAACCACACTTTAGATTGGGTTAAAAAACCAAAAACCAAAGGAGTGGCATAACCAAGAGTTTCAGGCCAAATGAAAGAGTGGCAGGTAGCTCTTCCTCATTTCCATGGGCTCCCACCAAGAAATAAGGCATTTGCTGCTGCACAATGCCTTTCCTTCAGACAAATCGGCTGTAAGTTAAATATAAACAGTGGGAATAATTTACTTAAAGAAGATATTTGACTCTTTTTTTTTCTGGACATATTTGGAAACAGTGAAGATTCTCTTCCCTGCTGGGAACGGTTTAGGTATTAGTTCCCACGCTTGAAAATAAGAGGGACTAGAATGAGTTAATGAAATTCATATGCAGGCTCATATATATTTTCTTCAGAATATTTCAGGCAACTTTTAAAGACTAAAATTTTAAAAAAATGTGTAATGATTCATTGTCAATTTATAGACTAAAGAAAGTAGTTAAGCTGAGGTGGGTTTATTTATGTCTGGATACCAGAATTTATAATAGGCTCTGTAGGTGGGAGAGACTTTATAACCTAAAATTACAGTAGAAATTGATTCAGAATAACTAAGTCTGATTCAAACTTGTGACTTGTTAATGGCAGAAACTTTGAAGATAAGATTTAAAAAGTGCTAATACTAAAATCTTGACATAAACCTAGTTCTTAGTAGAAGCAGAATCAGGAATTACTTGTTCTGTGCTTGGTGTCCACTCACGTAGTTTGGGGAAATTATAAACATAGGTTGAGTAAAACATTCCAGATTCCATCTTGCATGATACTGGGTGAGGTTTTAACTATCTCTCTCTCTCTCTCTCTCTCTC
>ML109807.1:34593-51751 GCA_003697995.1 Taxidea taxus jeffersonii | reverse complement strand
ATATATATACAATGGAATACTATGCAGCCATCAAAAGAAATGCAATCTTACCATTTGCGATGACATGGATGGAACTAGAGCGTATTATGCTTAGTGAAATAAGTCAACTGGAGAAAGACAACTATCACATGATCTCCCTGATATGAGGAAGTGGAGATGCAACGGGGATGGGAGTTAAGGTGGTAGGAAAAGAAAAAATAAAACAAGATGGGATCGGGAGGGAGACAAACAAAAGAGACTCTTAATGTCATAAAACAAACTGAGGGGGGTGGGGAGGAGAGGGTGGTGGGGTTACATTATATGTTTAAATAAAAAAAGCTTAAATTAAAAAAATAAATAAAAAAATTTTAAAAAATCATTATGTATCCTTTGGGTAAATACCTAGTAGGGCAATTGTTGGGTCCTAGGGTAGCTCTATTTTTAGCTTTTTGAGGAACCTCCATAATGTTTTCCACGTGGCCTCACCAGCTTGCATTCCCACCAGCAGTGTAGGAGGGTACCCCTTTCTCTGCATCTTTGCCAACACCTGGTGTTTCCTGACTTGTTAACTTTAGCCATCCTGATTGTTGTGAGGTGGTGTCTTATTGTGGTTTTGATTTGTATTTCCCTGATGCTGAGTGATGTGCAGCATTTTTTCATGTGTCTGTTGGCCATCTGGATGTCTTCTTTGAAGAAATGTCTTCTGCCCATTTCTTGACTGGATTATTTTTTTTTAGGTGTTGGTAACTCAATTCTTTTTTGCACTCATTTATATGTGTACAGCCTACCAATACTCTCTAGAACATTCCATCTTCCTGATGAATAAGGAAGAATGAAAGGGAAAAGGAACTTTTGTTCTCCTATATTCCCTCTCCTTCTATGTCATCATTTTTGGGCATAAGTTGTTGGCTAATATCAGGAATTAAGAAAGGGAATGTCAGGAAATAAGAAAAGACATGGTAGCATTCCTTGGGTGATTGTGTTGCCTAGAAGTCACTGCCTTCTCTCTGCATTCTGCATTTAAAGCAAGTTTTTGTTTGAGAAGTGTAGGTCCTTGGGATTGTTAGCACCACCCACCCTCCTTCCCCACCCTGACCCACCTAATCACTGCCCCAGCAAGCTCACCTTGTCTGGGCCCTGAGTCTGGATGAAATTCCATCTCCTCCACCACCTGCCCTAGTGCAAGCTATGGTCTTCTATCACTTGGCCTGAAAGAATCCATTGACTGGTCTACCTGTACCCATTCCTGTTCCTGCAATCCATTTGACACACTGCAGCCTGAGTGATCTTCTTAACACCAAATCTGATCATGTTATCTCCCATAAAAATCCTCTAATGCCTTGAGAGCAAAGACAAATATGAATTATAGACTCTGCAAATTTTGCTTTTCCCTTTTTTTGCCAGTTTCAGTCTGCAGCATGCTCCGTATGAAGGCTCCACTCCTGACCACTGGCTTTGCAGCTGATGCCCATTCCTTCTGATCTTTTCCCAGAGAACTCTTTCCCACCTGTATCCCAGTCCCTCCTTTACCTAATTCAACTGCACTCATCCTTCAAATTAAAATTCAAATATCCCTCCTTCAAAGAAGCCATCTCTTACCTCTGACAAATTCTGATCTTGTTCT
Source organism: Taxidea taxus jeffersonii (assembly GCA_003697995.1). Classification (NCBI taxonomy): domain Eukaryota; kingdom Metazoa; phylum Chordata; class Mammalia; order Carnivora; family Mustelidae; genus Taxidea; species Taxidea taxus. The sequence goes on along the minus strand of ML109807.1, from coordinate 50,148 downwards.
TTCTTACAACCCCTGCCTCTCCTTTGCAGCACTCATATAGTTGCAATTTTATATTTACTTCTGTGGTTATTTGATTACTGTCTACCTTTCCTAGTGTATAAATGAAGAGACGAAACCCCCTTTCTGCATATGTTTTGGCTTGTCTTCATGACAGTGATTGTAGGTGGTGATTATTTACTCATGAAATGACCAGAATAATGTGTCTTCCCTACAGACCTTACAGTTTGTTTACTCTTATTCTGCCCACCCCAGCTGCACCTAGAAGCTTTCCTGATACATAATAAGGAGCTTATCAATTAATGATTGAATGAGCAATAGCAAAATTGATCAGACTTTTCCTTTGAAATTCCAGGGAATTGCTGATTTCAGTGAGTGCTTAAATAGGATACAAATAATCATTCTGCCCTGATATCTGAGTGTCTGAACACTCCCACCTTTTTCCTTTGCTTGCAATTTTACTTTCTTCTCTGTCAAAATCTCAACCAAAGAATGGATACAATCCTCTGGTTCTTTGAGGTGTGGAGTTTGAAGGATTCACTGTATCTTATTTTGTTATGCTCATCAGCTTATCTGTCTTCTTGCCCACTCACCTGGGGGCCCCTTCTTTTCGTGTCTGTCGCTGATAGGGTCCCTGCTGATATCCCTGCCTCCCCCTCTCCCCCCACCCCAGCCTTTTTTTTTTGGCCAGTCTCATAACGTTTCCAACATCTGTTATGGTTTAGAGGGATGCTTGCCTGGAAATAGAAGTTCTTTCCAGCCCTGATATAAATTGCTAGTAAAAGCAAATGAATGAATATATACCAAGAAACAACATTTCACAGGGAAGTTGCTCTGGAAGTGGGCTGTTGGAGTGAAAAGAGGCATTTGCCTGTTACTTGGTCCCAGTAGCCTGATCACTCCTGCGTAGGGATTTCGCCTCGCATCTCACAGTTTGCTGCTCCCTCCTCAGCTGACTGTGTGGGATTACCGTGTGTACACTGGCACTTGTTTCAGAGCAAGTGCAAACAGCTGGGTTTCTTGCTGTTCACGCAGTGCCAAGATAGGATTCCTCATAAGACTTTTTAACGGCTTTTGCAGTGAGTAACATCAGTGGGAAATCGAACATTTTATCTGGTGGTTAGTTCACTTGCTGCTATTTTCCAGATGTTTTCTAGAGCTGTTCTTCAGATGTTGATTTGTGGTGGCGTTGATGTTTTCTTTCTGTAGGGTTTTATTATTTTCGAGCAGCGATATTTAATTTAGTTAGGGGAAATGTCTTTTCCAAACTCTTTGTTTCTGATGACACACAGTTATTTGGTGCCTCCTGTTAATCCCACAAACAAGAGGACTTGGCCCAATCATTGACATGACCAGACAATGACTAGAAGCTTTAGAGGAACTGCTGCCCCAGACTTTTCCTTCTGCAGAGGCTACCAGATACACTGATAGATTATAGGCCTGGGGGATTTTAGGGCCAGGGGACTGATTTACTCAGATCCCCTCTTGATTCACAAAATGTCACTGGAACTCATAGATGCTAAGGGATTGTAGCCTGGGCCACCCAGCTAGGAGTAAAATCAGAAAGAGAACCCAAATTCTCCTAAATACAGGGGACAGGAAGACGTTTTCTTATGCTTCTCACTGGAGGCATAGATCTGGATTTGTGTGCCCTGTTCAGTGGCCCAAGGATGTCTCTGAATGACATTTAGAAGGGGCAGAGCAAACTCCCGCTGCAGGTCTGCAGGGACCATCCCTCTTGCCCATTGGCACATGGCCCGCTCTCTCTTCTTACAGGTTTGCACTCAGTATCACCTGGATGGAGTCACTCCCCTGCAAAGCCATTTTCCCAGGAACTGTTTCTGTGCCCGGACTCCAGTCCCTCCTTTCTCTCCCCAAGCTCTCTCCCACCACACAAGCCCACCAAGGGCCTCTTAAAGCTTTGTGATCATCTGTTTCTCCATCCATAGTGAGAGAGGGAGGGAGAAGGATCAGTTCAGTATGCAGTGAGGCAGAGATGTTTTGAGAGCCTGACAGCAGTTTATAAATAACTCAGGGTAGCGGTTGCCGACAATGGGAAGTAGATATGGGAAACACCATCATAAAAAAAAAAATGTATTTGTTGAAAACAGAGGATGACAGCATACAGTCCCAACCCCCCAAAACTTCACAGAGATTCTCATAAAACTTTTGGTAGGCTGACATTGTATTACACAAGTTTTAAACTCTGGATCTGGGCCGAAAATCTCACCTGCTTTAGGTCTTCAACTACACACTTGAGCTACAGAATAATACGATTGACCAGCAAACCACTCTCAGATTTGGTTGTAATCTATAGACTGTCAACTTGGGGGTAACTGGTAAAGTAATTTTTGGTCTCTTTTTGTCTGTTTTAATTCGTGATATTTCTCTGCAGCTAGCTTTACAGGAGAAATCGAAACACAGCTGCTGCCCTGTAAATCCACAAAGTGAAATCAGCAGTGTCCAGTGAAGAATGAGGCTCCCAGAATAGCTCCTCTAACAGTCCGGCTCGCTTCCTTTACTGGAATCCTTCCTTGTGGGCTCAACGATGATTCATGCGTGGAGGGTGGTGGGACTTGATTCAAACGCACCATAGGGCAGAAAGGAAGCCAGAACTTGCTGTTGGGAAGTGGACCAGACCGGTCAGCAGGGACAAAGACGTTCTGGAACACCAGCTCCAAAATCTGAGTCTAGACTTACCCCTGTGAGAATATACCTGGTGACTCTGATTTGATTACGTCAGTGGTTACTATCCGTTGTTCTTTCAGCATGAATGCTGATTTGTCAGGGCCTTTGTCTTGTGACATCGATCAGTCCAAAACACATATCTGGTCAGTAGACTGGGGCTGTCCAGCCTTGCATCCCCTGCAAGGGACCCCTCTGCTCCCCTACAGGCCAGACTTCACTGCGCTATTACACAAGGACCTCCTGTCCCAAATGCCTGACCCACCGGCTCATCTTGACTTTCGACATTGATGCCTCTCTGGGGTTTGGGTCCTCACTCCACTCTTTCAGCTCATTGCTAAAATAGCCTCTGCTGGCTTTTGATTTTGTTTTCCCCCTCAGTGAGGTTTTCATCGCTCCTCTCTGTCTTGAAGCATTCACAGACAGTGTCAGGGTAGCAATGCTCTTCCATGCTAGTTTTCACTCTCAAGATTTAACAAACCATATCCTGCCTTTTGGAACATTCTCCTCCAGTGAGATCCTGGTAGGTTAAAGACATGGTGGTGTATTCTTTTTTTTTTTTTTTTAAGATTTTATTTATTTATTAGTTAGAGAGAGAGAGAGCACAGGCAGACAGAGAGGCAGGCAGAGGCAGAGGGAGAAGCAGGCTCCCTGCCGAGCAAGGAGCCTGATGTGGGACTCGATCCCAGGATGCTGGGATCATGACCTGAGCCGAAGGCAGCCGCTTAACCAACTGAGCCACCCAGGTATCCCATGGTGGTGTATTCTTAAAGAGACAGTTTATTTTATTAAAAGATTTTCTTTATTTGTTTGTGTGTGTGTGTGTGTGTGTGTGTGTGTGTGAGAGAGAGAGAGAGAGAAAGAGAGAGCATAAGCAGAGGGAGCAGCAGGCAGAAGGACAAGCAGGCTCCCTGCTAAGCAGGGAGCTTGATGCAGGACTAGATTCCAGGACCCTGAGATCACGACCTGAGCCAAAGGCAGGTGCTTAACCGACTGAGCCACCCAGGCACCCCATAAAGTGATAGTATGTTTTATTTTATTTTTAAAGATTTTATTTATTTATTTGACAGACAGAGATCACAGTAGGCAGAGAGACAGGCAGAGAGAGGAAGGGAAGCAGGCTCCCCACTGAGTAGAGAGCCCGATTCGGGGCTCGTTCCCAGAACCCTGAGATCCTGACCTGAGCCGAAGGCAGAGGCTTAACCCATTGAGCCACCCAGGTGCCCTGAGATAGTATGTTTTAAAAGAACTTTTCTATTCTAGGGGTTTGAAATAAAGAGCATTGTAAAAGTAGATACACAAAAAACATGTAAAAGGAGAATGAGAGGGTAAGTGAACTTACCTGTTCATATTATTAAGCTATTAAAAAAAAGTCATTCCTCAAGTGTTCCAAAGGAATATGATTTGATGGCACTAACATGTAGTTACATTAAATTCTGTACCCATTTGATATGCATATTTGATTTATTTGGTGTACATTTGATTTATTTGATTCGTTTGGTATGTATATTAAACTCTCAGCTACTTAAGGGCAGAGACTGCATTTTCATTTCTCTTATTTCCCTTGCTGAATAGACACTCAATTTTTTTAAGTGACAAACTGACAGATTCATTAAGCCAAGGCCTGCATGTCAGGAAGTATGAGCCGTTCATCTGTGTACGGATGTCATCACTCTTTTAGAAGACAATTCCAGGGGATTATAGACCTGGTAAACCACACTGTGTGAGTATTTTTCCCTCTGCCTCCCCCACACAACCCCCAAATGCTGGCATTTTTATTCAGATAAAATTCCATTAAAATAAACATCAAAGAATGACTTTGTCAAGGGAGCAAAAATGGGGACCTTTAGTCAGTAAAACTGGTGGGGTGTGTGTGGGGGCGGGGCACAAACCTGGGGAAAAATTGGAGTGGCAATGTCATGAAAAGGGGCAATATTTAGCCTGCGGGGGGTGCTGTGAAAACAAGAAGGGGTTGCCATTGCCAGACCACTCCCCCTCCCCCTCTTGCATTGCTCTGTGACTTTGGAAGGGCTGCAGGTAGAGAGAGACCTTACGGATACTCTGGACATCTCTCTCTCTCTACCACTCTGCTCTCACTGTCTGCCCTCTGGATCAGATTGTTACCATCTTGGATCTGGAGTATATTAACGGTCTCCTAATTTATGTTTCTGCTTCGAATTCTTCTTCTTCTAATCCATCCAGTGTATCCCGATCAGGTTAATGTCCCCAGAGCATTGGGTTGATTGTGCCGGTTGTTCAGTTATAAATGTTCAGGCCCATTGATATCAGTGACCCTTCTCCCCTTGTTTAGCACTCCTTGGCATCCACAGTCCCTCTCTAACTTAGTGTCCTTCCAGTCTCCCAGACTCTTCCTGCCTGTTCTTTCTATGAAATGAGGCTCACCATTCCCTCAACACCCCCAAGGCTTCTGCCTCTAAACTGCCCCCACCTGGTTGTCCTTTATTGCTGTATCCTATATCTCAATCTTTCCAGTATTTCATGGCTTGGTTTAAAAACGGCCTTGTCCATGAAATGTTCCCAGAACATTCCTCTGGAAGGCTTATCTGCCACCCTTGCTTTTCCACCGCATGCTGGGTTTTTAATCTTCCTTGAGATCCTACTACTTCCTACCTTTTGGCATTCTTACATGAGCGCCTGAACTGAGCAGTTAAGTGCTCTGTGTCAGACAGCCTAGATTTTAATTCTGGGTCTCGTCACTTATGTGACCTTGGTTATTAATCTTTTTAAGTCTTGTGTTCTTCATTGGGAGATTGATAATCATAATTATTTCTAGGGTTTTTTTTTTTTTTTTTTTTTGGTGAGGCTTAAATGAGGTAATGAATGTCATACACTTAACTCAGTGCTTGTTGCATAGTAAGGAGTCAAAAAATTACGTTATTTTGTTTATTATTATTATTCTTGTTTTAATTTTCTTTCTAGACACTGACTTTAGGGAGGGTTAAATCTCTCTGTATAGCAGAGATCAGCAAACTTTTCCTGTAAAAGGCCAGACAATCAATATTTTAGGGTTTGCAGGCAACATATAGCTCTGTCACATATTGTGAAATAATAGGAAAAAAAAAACCATATATTGGTCTCTGCCCCTCGTTTCTGGCACAGAACAACAGACACCCTCGTAGTTTCCTACATGATAAAAGCACTAAGAGCATCTTTTGTTCTAATATTTGGTCTTTGAGGGGCGCCTGGGTGGCTCAGTGGGTTAAGCCTCTGCCTTCTGTTCAGGTCATGATCTCAGAGTCCTGGGATTGAGCCCCCCATCGCATTGGGCTCTCTGCTCAGCAGGGAGCCTGCTTCCTCTCTCTCTGCCTGCCTCTCTGCCTACTTGTGATCTCTCTGTCAAATAAATAAATAAAATCTTAAAAAAAAAATTTGGTCTTTGATCTCAGTTCTGACACAGGACTCCTGAAACCCTTGTAATTTTCTGGGTGATGTGAGTGTGTTTTGTTCTAATGAGGCAACTCTGAGTGGTCTCCTGGATGGGGACTGGTCACCAAAAGGACCAAGCCATGATTAGAAACTTGGAGTTTTCAACTCAATCCCCCTTCTCCAGAGAGGGGAGAGGACCCGAAGATGAAGTTAATACTTGATCATGCCAATGACAAGAAACCTCCATAAAATCCTAATATGGGTTTTGGATTGCTTTCAGATTGGTGAATGTATCCACACACCCTAGCCACACAGAAACAGAAACTTGTGCTGGGGATCGTCCCCGACCTTGCCCTGTGTATCTCTTCATCTGGCTGTTCATCTGTATCCTTTATCATACCTTTTAATAAACCAGTAATGTGTTTCCCTGAGTTCTATGAACTGCTCTAGCAAAGTCATTGAACCCAAATGAGGGGGTTGTGGTTTGGCTCAAATTTGTGGTCAAGCTGGACACAGGTTGTGGGTAACCTGGGGACCTACTATGTACAACTGGCATCTGAAGTTGGAGGTAGTCTCATGGGCGATTAACCTGTGGGACGGACGTGAGGCTATCTCCAAGTAAGCAGGGTCAGACTTGAATGAAGTCATAGGACACCCAGCTGGTGTCAGAGGCTTGCTCAGTGAGGAACTCCCCCTACTTCCATATCTGGTTGTGAATGTTTTAAGTAGGGTCCCTCCCAGCATGGAACCCAAGGGCTTGAACTCACAAGCCTGAGATCAAGACCTGAGCTGAGAATAAGCATTAGACGCTTAATCCACTGAGCCACCCAGGTGCCCCTCTTTTTTCTTTTTAAAAAATCTTTGAGGGGGGGCGCCTGGGTGGCTCAGCGGGTTAAGGCCGCTGCCTTCGGCTCGGGTCATGATCCCAGGGTCGTGGGATGGAGACCCGCGTCGGGCTCTCTGCTCTGTGGACAGCCTGCTTCCTCCTCTCTCTCTCTGCCTCTCTGCCTACTTGTGATCTCTGTCTATCAAATAAATAAATAAAAATCTTTAAAAAAATCTTTGAGGGGCACTAGGGTGGCTCTGTCTGTTGAGCCTCCAACTCTTGGTTTTGGCTCAGGTCAACCTTAGGGCCCTGGGATTGAGCCCCCCTACCCTTGTTGGGCTCTGCGCTCAGCAGGGGAGTCTGCTGCTCTCTCTCCTTCTCCTTCTGTCCCTCCCCTTGTTAGAGCTCTCTCTCTAAAATCAATTAATCGATCTAAAAAAAGTCTTTGAAAATGCCGAATTCATCCCTAGCTCACAGGCCATACAAAAACATAATTCGCTGACGCCTGCTAAACAGTCCAAGTGCCCAGATCAGTGCTTTATGCCTATACAAGTTAACAGAAGAACCTTGTCTCGTTGACCGAGTGATGACATGGCCGAGCTCTATCGGAGTGCCTCTGTTCTTTTTCACCACTTGTAAATGACTCCATTTTGCTCCCTTCTCCCCTGCACCGTTTGAAGTCCTGACACCTTTCCTGTGTTGGATCCTAGCAACAAGTTGGATGAATCCCCAACGTGTGGAGGCAGGGGTGAGTTGCCTCTCCTACACAGCTGTGCCTCTCTGGGTCTCTAATCCAATCCAGCAGGGGAGCTGTGTGCATGGTTAAATTATTCTGGGAAGAAAAACGGTAAGAGTATTAGAACAAAGTTAAATACTGTATTATTGCATTTTGATGGCACCTATTTATGTTTCTCCATGAATGTGTAAAATCCTCTCTCCCACGCTGGTTTTAATTGAATGTCTGACGAATCCAACCTTACTTCAACAAAAGGAAATGAGACTGTTGGTATTAGCATAGCTTTTTCCCCTTGTTAACTGCATTTACATATCAACACCTGGGATAACATACAGTATTTTCTACATTGTGTCTTGATTTTACGGCAACAGCATTGTCTCTATTAAGCATCTTTCCATAGATGTCCAGGAGTGTGAGTGAGAATGAATGGCTTAACTGAGAATTTTTATTGCTGGCAATTTGGGCATTGGCTGTTTTCCTTAAAAGGACTACTTTAGAAAATATGACACGTTAAATTTGAAACAAACACTATATGTGTATGTTCACACATTTGAAATACTTCTCTCTTTAAATACTCAATAGTTGTAAGGCTGGTTATCATTCTTTGTATTAGGTGAACTCTATGAGCTCATATATTTGCTCACCAGAGCAATATCAAGAAATATAACCATCAGTAATGTCTATACAGATCGCTTTCCTTAGCCAATTTCATACTTTGTAAGGTAATGAAGTGATTCTTCTCTGAGTACAATAATGTCCACTAGGGGATGCTCCTGTATATTGAATTAGCTAAAAGAGCCTAAAGAAATAGAAAATATTAGTAATTCTACCCACGGATTATTTATCACAATTGTTTATGCAATCATTATTGGAAAGGCAAATGAGGAAATAGGTGTACATGACTTATTTCTGTATAACTTGAAGACACTGTTATTTGCAACTTGTGTTTCATAGATGGAAAGAAAAATGTCTTAGGAGAAAAGCTAAAAAAGGTCAATACTGATTTTCATTTTCTAATAAAACAATGAAAGGAATACATAAAAATAGAAATTTTAGAGAACACACAAAAAACAGAGATAAAGTATATACATAGACTTTAGACAATGTTGTGCTTTTAATACTCTTGGAACATTTGGTTACTCTAACAATTATTAATCTGGAAATCTGATAAAATTCTGTAGCAATGAAGCTAAGTCTTGAAAGAGAAAACCTTAATTTTGATTCTGGTTCAAAGTCAATAATTTTTCATTTTGTTTCCAGGCTCATAGAGAAGGGATGGTTGCCAAAATCTCAAACATACACTGTAAATTTTAGGCACCATGCTTTCATTCAACTTTTAGGATTGAGATGTTGAAAGTTTTACAGTGGTGTTGGTTATGGGAATACCCAAGATTAGTTCAAGAAGGCTAGGTGGCAACAAAAGCTTGCTTTCTATGATAATCAGTAGCATAATCACTGCAGTTATATGGACAAGTAAAGTTGAAACAATAAGGAATATTTCTCTGTTATAACATTAGTTTCCATTTTGTGCAGTCTATAGGGAAGGAGAGTTCTCCAAAGTGCAGACTGTGTGGCTTTTCCCTCCTGAGCAGCGGGGCCCACAGTGACAGTCTTCCTGCTGCTCTGGTACTTCCTTCTTATGGAACAAATTTTTAAGGTCTGTAGCAGTGATTCATCGTGCAGGAAAGACACACCTTCCAGAAGTAAAGATGAAGAAAGAAGGATATTATATGTTTAGTCTTTGCTATTTTTACCCTTCTGGTTTTCAGTTAAATTGTGACTTATAATCGTTTGGTTATAGTAGCTCATTAAATCACCAAACAGAAGTTCCATTTCAGTCAATGACTTCTTTTTGCAGACTTGAAAGAGAATGAATCTATATGTTCTTATGTTTTCCCTGTAGAATGTTCTGCAATTTTACTAACTCAGAGTCTACGCAGTTGGCCTAGACTCATCTTGAACGAAAAATCAGGATTTCACAGGAAAAGATAAATAGTGGTTAGTGTTTCAGTTAAAAATATACAAACATGAAGACCAAATTAGTTTTCGTCCAGGTCCTTTCCTATAACATACATTAAAAATTACTGTTGTACTTAGGAAGTATTTTTAAGATTGAAGTTGACCTTATTGATAATAAAATACTTGAACCTTATAGTTGTGTCATATGGCAGGGAACTTGTGCCTTATTAAAAATATCATTTTATATTTAATCACACATAATTTCTTATTTCTTTAACATCTGCCTCTTCCATTGGACTATAAGCACCCCCAGGACTATTTTGTATAAACAGTATCTATACAAATAGGTGCTTAAAATTTTTTAGAGGATGAATTTTCTTTTGTAGAATGAACTAATAAATGAATAAATAAACATTGTTGAATTAAACAAATGAAATATTAGCCAAGGAGGGTTCAGTTCTAGACCACAATAAAGCAAATATCACAATAAAGCCAGTCAAATGAATTTTTTGGTTTCCTACTGTATAAAGTTATTTTTATACTACACTGTAGCCTATTAGGTATGCAATAGTGTTATGTCAGAAAAACAATGTACATACCTTAATTTAAAAGTATTTTACTGGGGCACCTGGGTGGTTCAGGGGGTTAAGCCTCTGCCTTCAGCTCAAGTCATGATCTCAGGTCATGAGTCCCACATTGGGCTCCTTGTCCAGCAGGAAGCCTGCTTCTCTCTCTGCCTCTGCCTACCACTCTGCCTGCTTGTGCTCTTTATCTCTCTCTCTGACAAATAAGTAAAATCTTAAAAAAAAAAAGAATCTGCCTTCAACTCAGGTCACGATCCCAGGATCTCAGGCCCTGGGATGGAGTCCCACGTCTGGCTCCCTACTTAGCAGGGAGTCTGCTTCTCTCTCTCCCTTTGCCCCCCTCTCCACTCCCCCCTGCTTGCGCTCTCTCTCCCCCCACCCCCCTGCACATGCTCTATCCCAAATAAATAAATAAATAAATAAACAAAATCTTTTTAAAAATTACTGATCACAGATCATCATAACAAACAGGATAACCATGAACAAATTTGAGCCATTTTGAGAATTAACAAAGTGTGACACAGAAACACAAGTGAGCAAAAGCTGTTGGAAATATGGTACCAATAGTCTTACTCAATGTAAAGTTTTCACAAACCTTCCATCTGTGAAAAACTCAATCACCTTCTAAATGCAGTCAAGGAAAGCACAATAAAATGAGGCACCCTCTACAGTTTTCGGCACCGTGTTTCTTGACTCTGCTCTTTCATGATGATTAGCCTAACCCTTGAATAGACGTCTGCATAATACTTTCTGGTTTCATCCCTGGGCTCCAGGAATGCCAGATATGCCAAGTCCATGAAAACACCAAGTGATTTAACTAATGCCAGTTAGTATTTTTTGCACACTCTCTTGTGTTCGGCTCTGTACTATATTCTATTCACACCATGTTTATTCCTTTGTACCACTGTTAATGTGATCTTTCTACCTTGAATGCTTTTCCCTTTCTTCTTCATTTATTCCTCAAGAATCATCTCAGGCATCACTGACCCCATGATATGGCTGAGGTCCAGAAGATCCTATAAAGAGCTCTATTATAGAACCTAATACATTTTATTTTAGTTCATTAAGTCTTATGTTTATATCCACAACCCCCACTAGACTATGGAGCTCCTCAGAGTAAAGCAATCAGAAGCAATCTGAAGAGAACTAACACTTATTTCTATTACCAAATATACAACTTAACTGTATCAGCACCTAACACTCTGTCTTACTTCCTAATACAATGGATGGGCTGCCATTGATTCATCTAAGGCCACGATCTACTTCGGCATTTCCATTGCACTTGATTTATAGTTTGTCTAGGTATAGAATTCTAGTTTGGAAATATATTTCTTTTAGAATTTTGAAAGCATTGCTTCATTGTCTTTTTTGTTTCCAGTGTTGCTGAGAAATCCAAACCATTCCTACAATTCCTTTAAATATCTACGAAGAAGAGTAATATAATGATTTCCTCCCATACCACACCCTACTTCCACAATTATCAATTCCTAGGCAATAATGTTGCATCTGTAGCTCACTCCCCACTTCCTACTCAACTTTCAATTATTTTAAATCAAAATCCAGACATCATACTGTTTCACTTTTCAATATCCAGTAAGTATCTCTAAAAGAGGTAAAGGATCGCATTTCTGATCCTTGATATGTAATTCGTTTTATTCTCACTGAGAGTTTTTAGGAAATTACTTTTCTTCCCAGAGTTCTGAAAATTTACAATGATGTGCCTGTTTCTGTGGGCCCTTTCTATCAGTAATTTCACGGTCTTCAGTTCCACGAAATGTTCTTAGATTGTTTCATCGATGATTTCTTTCCCTTATTACTCAGACACTAGCCCCCCTGGAATGGTGCTGTAACTTTCTTTTTTTTTTTTTTTCTGTTTTTCATTTCTTTGACTTTTTATTCTACTTTCTGAGAGATTTTCTCAACTTTATCTTTCTAACCATCTATCAACATTTTCATTTCTGCTGTTGCATCTCTAATGTCTTAAAGCTCTTTTCTGTGTTTTCTTTCGTTTCTTTCTTGGCATCTTATTTTTGTTTCACGGATACAATACATCCTATCCCTCTTTTTCTTTTAAATAAATTTATGATGTATTTTTCTAAGCTTTTTTCCCCTCCATGTTTGTTTTCTGTTTTTCTCCACCGTTTGCTTATCTTGATTTCCATTTTCTGAGGTAGAAGTGTTCTTCACTAGGTTTGTAATCCCCTGGCTCTCAGCTCATGATGAAGAAAGTGTGAGCCTAAAAAACTGATTTATAGCACTGAGCCTGTGGGAAGAACTTTTCAACTTTGAATTTTACTGACTCAGAATTTGGGTGGGCCATTTACAGGGGAACCTCCAGGGTCAGCATCTGAAGGTCTTGCTCTTAGGAAGGTCAGATTCTGTGGAAAAGAGTTTTTCAGTTTCTTTTCTGGCCGGCAGCATGTTGGGAGTTGTGTTGGGGAAGAAGGCTAGGGATGTCCGTATCCAGCAATTCACTAGACATATGTCTCATGGCGTCCCTTTTCTGTGTTTTTCTAGGTTGGAATAAGAGACGTGGCATTTTACTGTTTCTCAAACAGCTTTTACTCACACCTCCTGTACCATTCCAATTTTAGTATATGCGCTGCCAAAGTGAGCACTACCCACATAGGAAATCTCACACCCTGTTTCAGATTTTTCTGGTGTTGCCAATTTCTCATCCTTCTGAGACTGTGGTGCAAACTATGTTGATTTTGAACCTTTGTTGCTGCCAACTTGGGATTTGGGTTCCTTGGGGGATACTAAAGCAGTTTGCACACATCACCTATTTTCCAATTTCTAAAATGTTGCTGTTTCCCCTACCATTTTCCTCACATTTGTAGGTTTAGATACTAAACAAAACTCATTTACTGTAATTTTGTGGAGTTTGAGGAGGGAGAAAAGTAGATGTATGTACTCACATCATCTTAACCTGCAAGAGTCCCCCACCTTTTTTTTTTTTTTTAAGCCTTAAAATCCTACAACCATTGTCTTGTATAAAAGTGAAAACTGTTCCTGTGGTGGGCCTATCAGTAGGATTTCTGGCATCCAGAGCGTGCCTCAGAGCCTCTGAGCTGCTTGGATTTACATTGACTGGGCTCAGCTACCAGCAAGGTCTGGTCATACTAGATAAGGATGTCTTTGATTTCTTTCTTGAAGCCTCATCCACATATTTCTGGGAATGGGCCACCTGGCTTTGGAGATGCGCTGGAGGATTGCATAAACCTAGGCCAGGTGACCCACACTTTAAATGGATATGTTGTATGATATGTAAGTTTGACCTCCATAAATCTACTTTTAAAAAAATAGTTCAGTGAACTCCCAACTACTCTTTACTCAATTTCACCAGTTGTTTATATTTTGCCCCATTCACTTTGTCATACTCTCTTTTTCTAAATATACATATATATGTATGTGTATGTATACATTTTTTCTGACGCCTTTTGAAAGTCATTTGAGATGATTGTGGAATACTACTCAGCAATAAAAAAATGAACTATTGGTGTACATAACATGAATAAATTGCATAATAATTATGCAGAACAAAGGAAACCAGACCAAAATAAAAGAGTATATATTGTATATTTCCATTTACTTAAAATGATGGGAAATGCAAACCAATCAATAGTGGCACAACACAGAACAGCTATTGTCTGGGAGATAGAGTGGGAGGCTGGGAGGGGCAAGAAAAAAGGGTTATAATGGGGCACAAGAAAGTTTTTGGGGGTGAGAAATATAATGTGTCCTCCTCCTCCTCCTCCCCCATTTCCTCCACTTCCTCCTCCTCCTCCTTCTTCTTCTAGTAGGTTCCACACCTGGCATGGAGCCAAACACAGAACTTGAATTCACAACCCTGAGATGAAGATCTGAACTGAGATCAAGAGTTGGATGTTCAACCGACTGAGTCACCCAGGCATCCCAGGAATATGTTCTTTATCTTGATTGCGGTGACAATTTCATCAATGTATGCCTAAGTAAAAATTTACCTAACTGCATACTTTAAATATACTGTTTGTGGCAGGTCAATTGTTCCTCAGTTATAGGTATTAAAAGCTTTCAAGTTGTACAGTTTGACTATGAGCAGTCTATTGTGTATCACTTGTATCTTAATAAAGCTGTTAAAAGAGTCAGACACAAATGAAAACTGAAAAAATACTTTCAAATCGTAAGAAAAGGGCTAATTTTCTTAATATAAAATCTCTACCAAGTCAATAAGAAAAAACCCAAAAACAACCAAAAATGAAAAAAGTTCATGAAAAAGCAAAATAATTGACCCTTAAACTTGAGAAAAGATAGTTGATCTCATTTGTGAAAGGAAAAATTAAAATTAAAGCTCCACTGATGTTGTTTTTCTGCTCTTAAATGGGAAAATATCCAAAAATTTCATAAAACACAATAATTGCATGAGTCTGGGGATACAGGTGCCCTCCCACACAGGTGGTAAGTGTATGGACTGGTGCAACAGCTAAGAAGGATGACTTGATAATACATATATATCTATCTAATGGCTGTATCTTTCTACATCCTTCCACTTCTTGGAATCTTTCTCTACAGACATACTTGTCTAAGTCTTAAGAGACCTTTGTTCAATGTTACTCATTGAAGTTTTATTGTAATAGTTAAAGACTGGCAACAATCTAAATGCCTGTCTACAGGAGATTGGTTAAATAATTATAAGGCCAGCCATTAAATGGAGTATTGTGCATGGTTAAAAAGAACAAGAGTGCTCTTTGTAAGTAGGAATGAAATAATCTCATCTTAAGTGAAAAAAGCAAGGTACAGAACAGTGTGTATATCCTGCTTTCATATAGATTAAAAGTAAGTGTGCAGGGGTACCTGGGTAACTCAGTTGATTAAGTGTCTGCTTTTGGCTTAGGTCATGATTCCAGGGTCCTGGGATTGAGCCTGGTTGGACTCCATGCTCAGTGGGAAGCCTGCTTTTGCCTCTTCTCCTCCCCCACCCCCTGACTTTTCATGCTCTCTCTCTCAAATAAATAAATAAAATCTTAAAAAAGTAAATCTACAGATGCATATGTACCACAATAAACATAAGACTGTGGAAAGGCACACAAGCAACTGGTTAACAATGGATGCCTCTAGGGAGTGGTTTGAGGAAAGTTTCTGAATAAGTGTTCTTCCCACCTCTTTTTTTTTTTTTTTAATAAGACTCAAATCTTGAATCATTTGGATGTATTTTCTAATTTTTTTAAGAAAAGATTTTATTTATTTGACAGACAGAGATCACAAGTAGGCAGAGAAAGAGGGAAGCAGACTCCCTGCTGAGCAGAGAGCCTGATGTGGGGCTCAATCCCAGGACCCTGAGATCATGACCTGAGCCAAAGGCAGAGGCTTAACCCACTGAGCCACCCAGGTGCCCTGTATTT
>ML109807.1:17387-34193 GCA_003697995.1 Taxidea taxus jeffersonii | reverse complement strand
CGAAGGCAGAGGCTTAACCCACTGAGCCACCCAGGTGCCCCTCACAGAGCAGAAGTTTTTAATATTACTGAAATCAGCTCATCAATTATTTCTTTCATGGAGTGTGCCTTCAGTGTCCTATTTAAACAGCCATCACCACAGTCAAGCTTATCTAGGTTTCAACTATGTTCTATTGCACAGATTTTATAGTTTTGTATTTTGCATTTAGGTCTGTGATGGAGTTTGAATCAATTTTTGTGAACGGTGTAATATCTATGTTTAGTTTCTTTTTGGGGGGAGGTTGGTTGGCTATAGATGTCCAGTTGTTCAAGTACTATTTGTTGAAGGGCTCATGTTAAATTTTTATT
The DNA here is from genome assembly GCA_003697995.1 of Taxidea taxus jeffersonii. Taxonomy (NCBI): domain Eukaryota; kingdom Metazoa; phylum Chordata; class Mammalia; order Carnivora; family Mustelidae; genus Taxidea; species Taxidea taxus. Next base: position 33,846 of record ML109807.1, on the reverse strand, counting down.
TGTCCTGTAATTACTACCTGTTGAAAAGCCTTTCTTTTCCCTAATTAAGTTGTTTTGGTGCCTTTTTCAAAATCAATTGACTGTAGATGTGTGGGTCTATTTCTGGGCTTTTGTTTCTGTCTCTTGATTTGTCTATTGTTCCAAAAACCACATGTCTTAAAAACTGTATCTCTAAGTAGAGTAAGTCTTTAACATAGAAAATTAAAGTCTTCTGGAGCACCTGGGTGGTTCAGTGGGTTAAGCCTCTGCCTTTGGCTCAGGTCATGATCTCAGGGTCCTAGGATTGAGCTGGGCATCTGGCTCTCTGCTCAGCAGGGAGCCTGCTTCCCCCACCTCTCTCTCTGCCTGCCTATCTGCCTACTTGTGATCTCTCTGTCACATAAATAAATAAAATCTTTAAAAAAAAAATTAAAAAGCTCCTTGATTACTGATACTAACGAACCCCTCTGGGGCTGCGGAAGTTTTAGCTCATAAATGAATTTGTTTTGTTTTACAGTTCTCCCTCATCTTTCCCTCTCCCTCCCCTCATTCTTTCCACCAGTATTTTAAAAAATAAGTTTATTTTTAATCCAATATTCCTGGGTGTTTTGCAGCAGAAAAATAATTTGTATTTTCAGATTACGTAGTTCATAATATTTCTAGATTAAAGTCCTCATTATGTCTTCACATATTTTTGGAAGTGGAAGCTGGGTGAAAAAGTCTAAATTTTTTTTAACAGAAGTTCTCACATATTTATTACTGAATCAACCCACAGGTGCAGAAGCAAAGTAACAGAGAAAAATCATTTCCCTGATAAAACATATCTATCGTTCAGGTAGTAGTGATGTTTACTGAGTGATAGTGTATGAACATGTGACCTTCATGCAGCATGAATTTGTGTGCTATCTCATGTGTGATCCCTTATAGACCTGGATTGGTTCTTCTCCAATATTTCCTTTTGGAGTTGTACCTGATTTTATTACCAGTTTTCATCCAAATCTGCTGGGGAATGGGACAATTCTGCTTTTGTTTCTTGGCTAAGAATTGCTTGACCCTGAAAGTCTTGTAAGAAGACATGGCGGGGAACAGTCAACTGCACAGACCAAGATGGCAGAGGAAAGGAGGCAAGTCTAAATATTTTTTAACACTTTGGAAGCATATTGCCAAATTGCTCCTTGGAAGACAATGCTAATTTAAATTCTCACTTGCAGTTAAGGGAAGCACCCTTTTTCTTGGACTCTTAATGGTATTTACATTATTAAATTCCAATGTGATGGGCTAAAGTTTTATTTCATTATTTTAACTTGCATGTTCTAAATTGTAATGAGTTTAAACACTATTATTTTTTTTAAAGATTTTATTTATTTATTTGACAGACGGAAAGACAGTGAGAGAGGGAACAGAAGGAGGGGGAATGGGAGAGGGAGAAGCAGGCTCCCCGAGGAACAGGGAGCCTGATACGGGGCTGGATCCCAGGACTCTGGGATCCTGACCTGAGCTGAAGGCAGACACTTAACAGCTGAGACACCCAGGCACCCCTAAACATATTTTCAAAGTTATGCATTGATTATTTGAGTTCTTTTTTAAAATCTTTTTTGTTTTTTAAATTACATAAGTAATACACTGTGTTTTTCTGATATGATACAAACTATATTGAAATATACAAATATGTTGATATTTGGCATTACATTAGGAATCTAACTGCATTTTTCCAGAGTTAACAAATTTTTAAAGCAACCATTATTAAAAATCTACTCTTTATTTATTACAAAAGTGTTTCACTAATTCTGAGTCCTTATGTATTCTTGGGTGCATTACAGAATTTGGAATCTGTTTCGTTGACCTTTGTGTCTAGTATCATGGCAGAACTATACATTCTAGTTATTTTTGCTTTAAAGTTTTAATTCCATCCTTTATTCTTTTGTTGTATAATTTTAAAATTGGAATTTTAAGTGGAATTACATTAAAATTATAGTGATATTGAGGAGATTTGAAATTTTACAACCTGAATTCTTCTTATCAAGTTTTTTTTTTTAAGATTTTATTTATTTATTTGACAGACAGATATCTCTTGGGGGAGAGGCAGGCAGAGAGAGAGAGAGAGGAGGAAGCAGGCTCCCAGCTGAGCAGAGAGCCCGATGTGGGGCTCGATCCCAGGACCCTGGATCATGACCTGAGCGGAAGGCAGAGGCTTTAACCCACTGAGCTACCCAGGCACCCCTTATCAAGGTTTTTAAGACCACTTTTATATTCCCCAGTGAAATTTTGTGGGTTTTTTTTTTTTTTTAGATGTTGGCACTGCATGTTTCTTATTGAGTTTACTACGAGGTGTTGGAATTTATAACCCCTTCCCCAATGACTGGGTTACTTTATAGTGTCCTTTTGACTTTGTGTCCTATTCTCTCACTCAGCATCTTTATAGCTCCCTAGTACACCCCCTGTCAGAGCAGTTGACAGGAGCTTTGAATGCCATGGATCTGAGGGATATTATTTATTCTTCTTGTGCTTGAATTGCCCACCTTTTAGTCTCCTTTTATGGCCTGGAGAGAGTTTATAGTGACTCACTGCTGGATCAGGAACCAGAATCTGTATGTAGTAGCTCTCCTTCATTTACATAAACAGCTAACTGGTTGGCTGCCAGCTTCTTTCCTGTTACCCCACAGAGAGTGCACCACTTGTGCTTCTGATCCCTGCTTAGATATCTGACTCCAGGCACTTCCTTCCTCACAGGGCTTATCCCCACCCAGGGCCCCCTGAACAACCCTACAAAATATCAATCACTTGCTTCCATTTGAACCCAGAGGATCACTCCGATGTTTATTAAATATCTACACATGATTACAGAGCATGCAAAAGAGCCTCATCTTGAATTAGAAAATTTGAGAAAGAAAGGGAAAATTTAACTGAAGCTCTCTGTGCCATGTACTTTCTAAGTGTTATAATTTATTTATTTATTTATTTTTAAAAAAGATTTTATTTATTTATTTGACAGACAGAGATCACAAGTAGGCAGAGAGGCAGGCAGAGAGAGAGGAGGAAGCAGGCTCCCCGCTGAGCAGAGAGCCCGATGTGGGGCTAGATCCCAGGACCCTGAGATCATGACCTGAGCCGAAGGCAGAGGCTTTAACCCACTGAGCCACCCAGGCACCCCTAAGTGTTATTTTTTAAAGGTAAAATAAAATCTTCTTAAGAAAAATTCCTTTTCTGTTTTTTTTTCATTTTTTAAAAATTGTGGTAAAATACATGTAACAAAATTTACCATCTCAGATTTTTTTTTAATTAACATATAATGTATTATTAGCCCCAGAGGTACAGGCCTATGAATCGTCGGGCTTATACACTTCACGGCACTCACCATAGCACACACTCTCCCCAATGTCCATAACTCAACCACCCTCTCCCTCCCTCCCTCCCCCCTGGCAACACTCAGTTTGTTTTGTCAGTACCATCTCGGATATTCTTAAGTGTACACTTCAATAATGTTTAGTAGGTGCACATTGTTGTGCAATCGATCTCCAGAATTTTTCATCTTGCAAAACTGAAACTATACCCAATAAGCAACTCCCCATTCCTCCCTTCCCCTGTCCTTGGCAACCATCATTCTACTTTGTTTCTATGAGTGTGACTACCCTTGATACCTCATTTAAGTGAAATGAGGCAGTATTTATCTTTTTGTGACTGGCTTATTTCACTCAGCAGAATGTTCTCAAGGTTCGTGCATGTTTTAGCATGTGTCAGAATTTCCTTTCTTTTTGGGATGCCTGGGTGGCTCAGTGGGTTACACTTATGACTCCTGATTTCAGCTCAGGTCATGATCTCAGTGTTGTGAGATGGAGTCCCAGGCAGGACGCTGCTGGGCGTTGAGCCTGCTTAAGATTCTCTCTTTCCTCTCCCTTTGCCCCTCCCCCTCTTTATTGCATGCTCTCCCTCTTAAAAAAATAAAAAGAATTTCCTTCCTTATTAAGACTGCACAGTATTTTATGGTACCTATATCTATGTACACTTTATTCATTCCTCCATTGATGGACACTTAAATTGCTTCTACCTTTTGGCTATTGACAATAAGGCTACTATGATAATCGTATATTAATATCTCTGCTTACTTTCTAAGAGCTTTACTGTATTTACCTCACTTGATCCTTAATACAGGTTTATGAATCAGATACCATTAATACCTCAGTTTTACAGATATGGAAACTGAGGCATATAGAGTTTAAGCAACTAATTATGATTCCAGAGCTCCCATATTTAACTCTGTGCTATTCTATTTTCCAAAAAGAGACATCTCAATGTCCTGCATCAGGGGATGGAAAATAAAGAAGAGAATGAAAATCATGCTGACAGAATGAATTATAAAGTTGAGAGCTATCCAGATAATTCAGGTAAACATCCTGCTTTTGAGTTACCTTTTTAAAAAATTGCTCATATAATTGCTTTGATATGGGCAATCTAGACAATTTCATATTTTCAAAATAAAACCAATTCTCAATAACACAGCCATAATAAGACAGAGAAGATGATAATAAGATAGATAAGATACAAATTAAGGAAGAAAGAGGATGACTGGTTTGTGAAAATCTCATGAAAAAGAGCTCCTTATTTGAGCTGTTAAGATCTATAAGCATGACTTTTAGGGTGTATCTTATATACATCCATGTAGTGATATGAAATATTACTTTAGGAAGGCTGAGAACAGCCTGAACAATAAACTCAGCCAAGATGGGTATGGGAAAAATGGTGATGGTGATCATTCCATGATCTGCATTGTTGTGCCATTGACTTATCTGTGTCTTAACTTGTACATACTCCATATATGCTTTTACAACATAAATTCCAGAGTCTCATGAGAAATGTGTTCCGAGGAATGTTTTTTAATGGGTTGTTTTTACAGTGTGTGTGTGTGTATGTGTGTGTGTGTGTGTGTATGGCATATATCTTGATATTTTTTTTCTTTCTTATTTTTTTTCAACTTCACTGCACATTAAAATCATCCATCTTTCTTTGGTCTCAAAACACTGCTGTGTTCTCAGGATCAGGAAATAAATATGTTTTTGTTTCCTACCTCACAAAATAAAATATTTGAGCTGTTTTTGTAAGCTAAATTATATTTCAATTTCCTTTTAGTTACTTAGGAAACAGATTTTTCCCCCCAAAATTGTAAAGTCCATTCTAGAGATAGAAATCATTGAATATTTTTTTCACAAGATTATCCTCAAGATAGATGGAGAATGTTTTATGAAGTCTGTGAGCTTTGGTTGTACAAAGATATATGCAACAGTGGATCAAGAAAGAAAATATTTGAGGAAGTTTAAAAATGGCCTCAAATTAAAAGGAAATACAGAGGTCCCAGCTGAAATTTTCACAGTTGTTATTCTACTTTGGTTACATTTATACGGTGGGGCTTTAAGGTCAAAGTATTGCTGTCTCATTACAGGGATGTAGATGATAATATCTTAGTAAGTTTAATAGTCAGATTTCTTTTGCTTTTCAAAAGAGACATTTAAGTGTCTTACACCAAATAAAGAAGAGAAAGGAAAACCGTATTTTCATTGGCTGTCTATAAAGTAAGAGGCAGACGTTAATGTTTATCATTCACCATATTCAAAGAACAACATGAGAGAACTCATGTTCAATTCAGCTGTGTTGAGTGGTAAAGGTGATTTCAATTGCTCCCTGAATCCTAGAAAAGGTGGAATGGACAAAGCCAGGGCCTGGGCTTCAAGAACGTCTGGAGCTAATATGCTGTTACTGCAACAACACTCTCCTCTTTCTCTGCCAGTCTGCTTCCTGCTCTTTTGCTCTAGACCAGACTCTTCCACATGACAGGAAGCACAGCTCACTGATAACTTTTTAATTTCCATCATAACCACTGTATTAGGCACTGTTGCTGCCTTGGTCACGCCTCTGGCCCATCCGTGAGGTCACCTCTGGCTGAAGAATTAGTCCCTTCTCTGTCCCAGGCTTCCTACCTTGAGCACCTGCATTTTTCTGTTTTGAGAAAAACAGAAACAATTTTTTCTGTTTTCTTTTTTCTACATTTTCTGTTCTGAGGACACAGGCTGGAGAAATGGGCCGGGATGGCAGAGAGGGAAGGCCAAAAGTGCCCAGTGGTTCATATGTTCAGGAGTCAGCTTCAGTCAGAGAGGGATGGGAGCTGGTACATAAATAACCCACTCTCCTCAGTTCTGAGTTTTGTAGTATGGGCCTCTGAGATGTTTCCAGCAGGACTCAACATCCTTTGTTACTGCTTTCTTCTTTTCCTCACCTCATTTCCTCACTCTCTTACCACGCTTCCTGGGATCATCTCCCAAATAAAGTATTTGTACTCAAATTCCTACCTCAGAATCTTTTTTAGGGGGAATGGGTTGGGGGGGGGGAAGCAAACTGAGACAACCATCAGAGAATAACCGATTTAGTCCTTTATGACTACTGCAAAATTAATGGAGAGATTCTTAGATTGGCCCATCTTGGGTCAAATGCCCCCTATGGACCAATTGGTTGCAGCCATGGGAGCAGGGACATGGTAGCTATCATTAGGTAGAATAGTGGAAAAAGTGCTCGGAGTCAGGGGTAAAGGGAATGAAGAGAAGAAGCAGGTCCAAAACATAGAAGGATATTATTTGCAGAAGATAGGATATATGTTGGATGAGGCGTTGGTTGAGTATATAAAACAATAACTCTTTACCCATAAGGTAGTTAATTATTTTGTAAAATGTTTGTTCTGAGCCAATTTTTTTGTGACTTAGTTTTAAAATAATTTAAACTTACAAAAAAGCTATAAGAATAGTACAAGGACCCCTCATATAACTACTGTTTGGATTTAACAACAGTTTAGACTTAGTCCTATTTTTTTATAAAGATTTGTTTATTTATTTTAGAGGGAGAAAGAGCAAGGAGGGGCAGAGGGGAAGAGGGGAAGAAACTCATGCAAACTCCCTGCTGAGTGGGGAGCCTGACACAGGGTTTGATCCCAAGATCCTGAGATCATGATCTGAGCCAAAATCAAGAGTTGGATGCTCAACCAACTGAGCCACCCAGGCACCCCTTAGTCCTATTTGTTTTTATAAAATTCTCTCTTTCTCTCACATATACATTTATATATACATGTATAAGCCTATGCTTGCTTATATGTATATATGTCCTTATATATATACTCACATATATATGTGTATATGTTTATATATACTCTGTCTATATATGTGTAAATGCATATATAAATATTCAGATATCTTTTCTCTGAACCATTTGAGTGTTAGAAGTATCATACTATTTTACCCTTAAATACCTCAGTATGTATTTGCCCAGCATAAGGAATTCTCTTACATAATTCTCATGCAATCATAAACTCAGGGAATTTATTATTGATTTTATACTGTTACCTAATTTTTATTTCATGCTCAAATTTTATCTGGTATTTCAATATTATCCTTTAGAGCTAGTTTTTCCCTAGTTTAGGATTCAATCTAAGAGCATACATTGCATTTAATTATCAAGTCCCTTTACTCTCCTTTAATGTATAATAGTTTCCTCAACCTTTTTGTGACCTTGGTATTTTTGAAGAGTATAAGCTAGGTATTATAGAATATCCTTTAATTACCAAACCAATATATTTTATATGTATTGGTAACCAGTACAACCAATAAATTTTAACTAGTGCATATGTGGAAAATGGAAAGAGGCAACACTGAGTAAGGGTTCCAAAGACAGCCTTCACAGTCAGCTCATTAACTTTCAAGGGGCTTCCATTCTACCTCGCATTACATGTAGTGTTGATAAACTAAAACCTGGGATAGAATGTTCATTGATATGTTAGACAACGCAGTGTTATTAGAATATGATCGACTATGTGAATGCAATCAAACTGTCAGTGAATCTTTCAAATCATTCTCCTTCTTTAAAAATACTATTCAAGGGTGGTCTCTAATTGAAACTTTCATATAGTGAGAGGGTGTGTTGAATATAGCATAGAAATTTATAGCTTAGTGGAGCTAGGTGTTATTTAGTGCATTTTGTAGAACAAGAACTTTACATTTACTGAGCTTAAGACATTAGGCTATGGTAGTCAGTGGAAAGCCAAGATTAGATCCTACATAATCCTGATTCTTTGCCTGAGTGCTCTTTTCTCTTTTGTCCAACTAATCAAAACAGTGCTACTCACTATAGTTGTCCACACAAATCCCATTTGTGATTTGGTGATCATCCAGTTTTTAATGTATTTGACTCATCTCATTACTAAGCAAAACAAATGAAGCTTTACCAGGAAAATTCTTATTTTAAGGGCTACTATCTAAATGTGTTACTAAAATTAAGCACTAATTTGTGCCTTAAAACATTCATTCTGCCAGTGAGAATGCCCCCATAGCTAAATGAACTACTGTTTTAATACATTAATACCTGATGTTTAGATTTTTTTTAATGTTTTGGTTATTGTTTTTAAGTAGAAAAAGGAATCTCCACTACTTGGTTTAAGAACAATGCACTCCAATGGACTAGAAACTTATTCCTCACAGTAACAAGACAATTTTTTTATGGCGTTCTCCCCTCAGCAGGGAGATGGGACTGAAAAGCAGTCTGGTATATTGGGAAGAGCATGGGCTTTAACCAGTCAAGTGGAATTCCAAATTCTGTAGCGTCAGTATTAGCAGTGTAGTTTTGGCAAAGTAAGTAATGTTTCTGAGCCTCAGATCCCTAACCTGTGTAATGGTAGAAATGATATCCATGATTTAACTCTCTGGTATTTTTAGTACTTACTCTTCAGGATGACAGAAAATGTATTTCAAAGTGTCTAATGTGGTGGAAATTCTCCATGGTGATTATATTCAATGGGATAATTGTCCAAGTTCTGTGCTGTGAGTAGGTACTAAGGAGCATCATTATAAGGAGAGGAAGCTGATTCTACTTGCTGGTGCTAAAATGATTCAAGATGGTCACAAACGGTCCATACAATTGTTAGCAACAGTTTCCACTTTTCTAGAGGTTATGTTGCATTAAGCAAACAAACAACTTCTTTCACTTTTCCAAAATTGCCCCAGATTTTAATTTTCATTAGGATTCACCAACATAAGAAGGCTTTGGGATGGGGTCAGCATAGTGGACTTGCTCTACTCTCCCCTTGGGAGGACATGGTTGTATTTATGTATTCCTTTCTTAAATGAAAATACGACCCGTGTCCATAGATGTTAATGCGACTAGACATGGTAAAGAGATTCTTGTAATTTAAATGGTCTTCTACTTGTTTTTTCTCACCTCAAAAGCAAATTAATAAAATAAACTTCATAGTCTTTCATAGGACTATTTCCTCCCTGGTTGAAGTCAGTAATGTCAAGGTAGGTGTGAATAACAAAGTCTGAAAATGGGAGCCATAATGGAAACTACAACCCAAACATGTAATGGCAGCATTGCAAATGTGAAGCTGATGTAGACTCAGTCACTGTCTGAAAGGATTTTTCTACTTTCAATGGAATGGAATCCCATGGAATTGTTCCTCTCCACTTTTCTTTTCCTGCTTGAACAGAAAAGATACCAATAGTATTGGCAATTATCTGTATGAATCAGCTACTTTTGAGTTTGACAATTTTCTTGGAAAAATGTTTTAAAAGCGATTTGCTAGGCACATGAAGATCATGGAACTGCTTAATTTGGGAGGAACAGGAGAGATCAGGTGTCTAACCTCCCAGCTGCAGCAGGCATACCCTCTACAGTCTCTCTAACAGATGGCCAACCATGCTGTTCATCATTCAGAATGATAAAATAAGCTGTTCTAAGGAAAAAGGTGAATTTCTCTATTTTGGGCTCTATAATCCTCTACTTCATTCAAATCGTTGTCTTCCAGAAACTGGAAATCTAAAAGAAAATGAAAGCAAACTGTATTAAAAAAATCTATAGAATTGAAAGAAGACATGGTGTTTCCTTTTATTTTTATTGCATTAATTTTTTCTTTATTCTAGTGGCATACATTTGTGTAAAAATATATACACACACATGCCAATAAGGAATATGCACGCACAAACACACGTGTTTAAATACCTTATTTCAGGCCATCCCAAATTATTTTTGTAAAGAACTTTTAAATTGTTAAATAAAAATGTGGTGGTGAGACTCCTGAGCCCGATAATGAGGACGGGACATTTAGAAATGGCGGTCCCTGCTAGACACAATAGTGTCTCCGTCTCCAGGTGTGATTTGAGTGTCCACGCAGGGAGCTCTCAATCATGATCTGCACTGAGCTTCCCTCTCCTGGTGTCTCTACTTCAAAAAGAGACCAGCAGGTGAAGGGAAGGCTTTCACAGCCGAGAATAGAACCAAATATGATAAAAAGTACAAGAAGATTTTTGGTGGCATATTGGAGGCTTTGTGTCTTGGTGAATCAGAGCATTTTCTTTTCTGCCTACTTTTTAAATCTGTCCCTTTGATTGCTCGGTCCTTGTCTGGTATTGAGCCTTCCAGCCACAAGCTACTGCTCACGTGGGCTGCAGTTTCAGCAAGCGACTTATTTTACACAGGGATGGCGTGTGAGGTGGAGGAATGATGGCGGAGAGCTGGGAGGGAACAGCTGTCTGTCACATAGTAAACAGGGACGGCTGCAGATCAAGGCCAAGCTGGAACACATGGCAGGCTTCAGGGACAGAGGAGAGCTGCTGAAAATTGAATCCTTCCTCCTAGCTCCTGACCCTGTCAAATCACAGTGCAGGAGTTACTCTTCTAGAGGTAAAGTTCCTAATTTTTATTTTACCCTATGTATTTTCTTTCGATTTTGCTCATACAAAGCATGAAAAGCAAAGATGAATATTTCAGGAGTTTGAGTGGAAAAGTCTCCACTGAAAACCTCATTTATGCTAACTAATAGGCATTCACAGAATTCAGTTATATTTTCCACAGCTTGAGTCTTTGAGTGCCTCCCTTTAGAATGACTGTTCTTATGCCATCTACTACTAAACATTGAGTCTACGTTATGATTACTGTTTATTATATACCAGTGGGTCATAAAAATGAAAGATTTAGGTCACTATATGCTTACTTACTTTTGGAGATGGCTTGGAAAAAAAAAAAAAACAAACACACTGGTTGCAGAAATGAAATATTTAGTCATTCCTGAGTACTGATGTGGCCAGAGCATCCTGTTTCCCAGGTTTTAGACACTGACTACTTTCAAGACTGAAGAAATTCTAGCTGTTAATGCTTGCTTAGGGTTGTTCCACTTATGTACATGGAGATTTTTAGCCATCAGCCACAGTTTATTGACAATCCTTCACACACCGAGCCCTCTACCAGGCACTTTGGAGGATTATGAAAGACGCAGAAGATACACATTAAAAGGTAAGCTCTTGAGGGGTATACAATTTAATGAGAGAACCAGAGAAAACCCAAGCAGATACCTGTAAATATAACAGATGAGAAAAAACTCAGCTCTATTCCCTGCATTGTACTTGGTGCCCTTAGTAACAGATGTGTTACTCCTCCATCAAGGGCGCTAGTAACACATACCATTGGGTGTTCAGGAAATAAAAGTACTGGTATTTAGTATGCACTTTGTATTTTTTCTCTCTTATGCTAAGAGTGGTAAATGCTGTAGTGTAGTTCCGCAGTTCCTAATAAAATATGCAACACAGTTTTGTCTGAGAAGGAGCAATGTTCTCAAGTATCAAAATTGATGCTTGAGTCTGGCAAAGCAGACGACATATTCTGTTTTGGAACTAAATGGCAGAAGAGCATGTGTGGGATTCCGAGGCTAGAATTTGTTGTGATTCCATGGATCCAAACGCTTGTCAGTTCAGTTAATGCATTCAAGAAGCATCTGAGGGCCAACTACCTGCCCGATGCTAATCTGGATATTGGGGAATTAAGAAAGAGTAACAAAGAGGCCTTTCTCTCAATGACCTCACCGAGTGGGCGTATGTGGAGGCGGGGAGTGGTTTGGGAAGAGAGCTGCATTAGCGGATGGCAGTTGCTGTCATGATTTTTATTTTCAATGTTTGGATTTTGCTGGGCACGGGTGTGGAGAATCAGAAAATTAAGGAAATAGTTATGCTTACTGATGGAATTCTGATATTCTTTTTTTAATTTTTATTTTTAAAGATTTTTATTTATTTATTTGACAGACAGATCACAAGTAGTCAGAGAGACAGGCAGAGAGAGAGGAGGAAGCAGGCTCCCCGCTGAGCAGAGAGCCCGATGCGAGGCTGGATCCCAGGACCCTGAGACCATGACCAGAGCCGAAGGCAGAGGCTTTAACCCACTGAGCCACCCAGGCACCCCGGAATTCTGATATTCTTAGGGCAGTGAAATTCTCAGGCATGAAGAGAGTCTGTACCAGCCACTGTTAGTGCCTGGCCCATTACCTCCCCACCTTACCGTTGTAGTAACATTATGACTGAATTCTGACAGCCTGAAAATTTTTTGTGGCAGTGTGAGCAGGCAGGATATAACCAGAGAATTAATGCCCTCATTCCTACCCTCCAGTCCCATCGATAACTAGTTGGGAGTATGTCCTTTCTCCTTCCCAGGTCTCTCCCTCCTCCTGTGGGATAACCCTGTGGCTTGATTCACAGAGTTCTACAGAGTGACTAATTGATGGAAGCTTTTAGGTGCTCCCAGACAGTTGGTAAGGATAATTGTATGAATGCTTCTACATTCCCCTACACTCCTTAACCAATCCAATGTTTCTTTCCTCTGCTGCTGGGCCCAAACAGGGTAAGGGCGCTCCTTGGGTAAATACCCATAGGTGAATATACACGTTCTGAGAACTCTGGCTGAGCAAAGTAGATCTTCACATTTTTTAGTAATTGAGTTTTAACCGAGTTGCCTTGCCTTCTTGGTTACAGGTATAGATATATCTGGAGTGGGGCACTCTATAAGTTGGCCTAAGAATTCTCAAATAAGTATTCTTATTAATTAAATTCTTACTATTAAATAATTCTCAAATAAGTATTCAAAGAATACTTATTGAGAATCCACAATGTGCCAACCTCTATGCTAGGCATTTTGGGTATGGCCGTGAACAAGGTAGATCTAAATTCATCCTTTATTAGGCTTTGAAGGCGTGGCTTACAGAAACGGCAAGCAGGAAATTGTGGCAAAAGCTGGCAGGTACACAATGGATATCTCACGCATAAATGCAGAAGCCGCAGGAGGAGACAGTTACGTCCATTTGACAGTGGGAAGAGATATGAAGAGAGACATAGAAACAGAGAGGAAGAATGACAGTCATGGTAACATTAGGACTCTGGAACCAGCACCCCACATGCCTGCTGATGACATGACATCCTGGTAGCTGGCTTCTGAAGGACCACCCACTTCCCAAACTCCATTTGTCTCCAAAAGCTAGCTTTGTTGGAGGTCCTATTTGTGGATGTCATAGGGGTCTAAGGTCCTGGTTTCCTATTTCTCTGTGTATTACTATCTTCTTACAACACACCTTCATTAATTACGGAAATGTGCGATGAATTCTTCTCATTTTAAAGCTAACAGAGAAATGTGAGCATAGAATTAATCTGTCATTTTTGACAAATAAGTGAAGCAAAGTGATTTTTTCTGATGAGGGGAAAAAAACCCCACAAAAAAACAAAAAAAAACCCTGTCTCTAAATTTACATTTTAGATGTGTTAAGAGCAAACACTAGTAACCTCAATTACTATGGAGAGATCTAGAAACAAAGAAATCTGGGGTTGCCAGCATCTTAAAGGGGCCTTCTATATAGTTTTCAAGTGTATTAGACTCATCAGAATTCTGTTTGTGTCACTACATTTTCACTAGTCCGATCCATATTCATCAGTGCCTATTTATTCCTTATTTTGTTCTGTGTTATTCCACTTGTCCTTAAATAGCAGCAATGTCATGTAGGAACTTGCTAAACATGTAAATTAAAAAGGTCCATTCCAAACCTATTCAATCAGAAGCCCGGAGGTCAGATCTCCCCAGTTTGTTTTAATAAGCCCTCTGGGTGATTCTAATGGCAAGCTCGTGTTTGAGACTTACTGCTTTTGGCTAAGAAAATGTCTGGATCTTGGGGTGCCTAGGTGGCTCATTGGGTTAAGTGTCTGCCTTCAGCTCAGGTCATGGTCCTGGGGTCCTGGGATGGAGTCCCACATCAGGTTCCCTGCTCAGCAGAGAGCCTGGTTCTCTCTCTCCTCTGCCTGCTACTCTCCCTACTTGTGCTCTCTCTCTGTCAAATAAATAAATAAAATCTTAAAAGAAAAGAAAGTGTCTGGATGCGCCGGGAACAAATATTTAAAGTGGATTCCTAAAGATTCTCCTGAAAAAGTTTGTAGAAAAAGAGACAATATATTCTTTGTAAAATTTATCTCTCTGATGTTTTAGGCCTATTTTTGCTGTTGTCCTTGATGATGATGTATGTTTGTATCTGCGTATTTCTGTAGTAGGTACATCCATTCCAGTGATGGGCTGGTAAATGTTTAACAACCAGCTTTTTGGAAAAAGAAAAGGGAAGTCCTCGTTTATAGGCTTTGCTAATTTCTGTGGTGTAAGAATTCCCACCATGGCCAATTTCAGGGTATCAACACATCATCACTGGAAATGGAACAGGAAGTAGACAAGCAGAGCTCCCGCAATTGATTCTGATTCTACCCATTGAAGCATAAAGCCCAAGACAGAGCCATGATGACACACTTGCTGAACAAATTTTGAAAGAGCAGACTAAGGATATAGGCTAGAATTTTATCTATTGGGGAAAGAAAAATTTAGTGTGATGGAAGACTTTAATTAGCATCTCATACCGTTCTTCCTTGATTTTAGTGACTTTCACAAAAGTAACAATGGGAAGAAAACAAATTAAACATGTATTTATTTAAAATATATTCTTTAAATAGCTCTCTTTATTACCTGCTGCAAAAAATCAGGCTATTAAATACAGGTCATTTTCAACATAGCGCTTTATGGCAATAAAACACTTGGCAAATCAATTTTATTGTTCCTCTTTGCGACCTCAAAAGGTAATAGATATGAGTTGCCTATTTTTACAGATGAAGAAAGTGAGGCACAAAGAGATCTTCAAACTTTCATATAGCATGTTAATAGAAAAACTGGGATTAGGCCTCGAGCCCTGGAATTTCCCAGCCATAGTTTATTAGGTTACATTTTCTAAAATGTGAATAATTTAAAATGAGACTTTAATTGGCTTTCTTCTGCAGGGGTGACTGTGATTTCTGTTGCTGCAACTTACCAGACCTGAGATTCCTCCTGATGGTTGCCTTGACCCTCCTGCTCATGGGTTCCCACCAAGAAGTGCCTTGGAAGGCCAACTTTCCTATCATATTGCTAAACCCATTCATCCTCTAAAGCACAATTGCCTGGGTTGGAGTTAGACAGCAGCCCCAGAGGAGGCTAATCAATAGGTTGGCTTGGAGCTTAAATGAAAGGGAACAACTACACTCCTCCTCTCCATAAATTAGAATAATCAAGAATGGGATAATTAGCATGAGAACTGAGAGTTGGAAGTTATGATGTAAAGATATTCTGGAAAAGCCATGATGGGTTGTGAGTAAACTAAAGTTATAAGAGAGCAAAAATTACTGGTAAGTAAAAGGTTTGGCTTAGAGAACAGACAGGGTGATCAGATAAAAAAGCAAGTAGTTTGAGAAAGAAAAACGAAGAAATGTTCAGGGGAAAAAAATACACCATGAGAAACAGACCATGCAGCAATTGGGAGAGGGGGAGAGATGGAGGGAGCAGCCAGTTTCCAGGACTGCCCTGGTGACTGGCAGCTTTCCAGCTTCTCTTCACGTATATATGGATAAGTTCTGCAGTGCGGAACAGGAACTCTGTGTTAGTGACTTAGCCCAAAGGGGCTCTGTAGTCTTCACATAACAAGAAGTCTGGAAGCCCACGGTTGGGGGCTAGAACAGCAGCTCCCCGTCATGGCGTAGGCGCCTCTAGCTTTGCTCTTCACCTTCCTTGACAGGGAGATTTTGTTCTCAGGTTTGCCATCTCAGGGCCTTCAACATCACATCCATTTCCATGGCAGAAGAGGTAACTGATGAAGAGAAGTGTGTTTCCCTATGTAAGTATGTTTCCCTATGTAAGTATCAGGAGTTTAAAATCTCTTTCATCTCACTATTCTGAATAGTAACAAGGACGCTTGGCAGCAAAAAGGGTAGGAAATATAGCCTTTTTTCTTACTTTATCTTCTTTCCTCCTTTCCTTCCTTCCTCCCTCTCTTCATTTCTTTCTTTCCCTCCTTACCTCCCCCCCTTCCTTTTTTTTCCCTATCTTAGTACATTGTCACCCAGGACAAAACTGGGAGTCCAGTAAATAAGAAGGTGTCAAGAACTAGGGAAACAAGTAGCAGGGTGTGCCTCAGCATCCTCATACCAAGACCAACTCGAGTTAGTCTTGATCAAAGTTAAAACCAGCATGGAGATAAGAGTTGTTTGGTTGGGGCTCCTGGGTGGCTCAGTGGGTTAAAGCCTCTACCTTCAGCTCAGGTCATGATCCCAGCGTCCTGGGATCAAGCCCTGCATCGGGC
>ML109807.1:0-17287 GCA_003697995.1 Taxidea taxus jeffersonii | reverse complement strand
TTTGGTTGGCTCAAGTAAAGGTATTTTGCCATCAGCCATCACAATTCTTCTGCCTTCCACATTAAGTGAATAGAGCTGGACATCCAGAAGAATGCTATCTTGATTTAAGGCACTTAGAAAAAAAAAAACCCCAAAACAGGGGTGTCTGGTTGCCTCAGTTGGTAGAACTTGCAACCCTTTAACTCAGGTTTTTTTTGAGCCCCACTTTGCATGTAAAGATTGCTTAAAAATAAATATTAAAAAGAGAAAAACCCCAAAACATTAATTGCTAATAACAATATGGATTTGTTAACAAGTCATGCCAACTTAACATCATGACTTAATTTTTTTTTTAGGGTACTAATGGCCTTTGTTGTTTGCAATGGGCTGTGAAGAGGAGGGGACACCTCTTCTGTTGTCATCCTGGGAAAATACTGTACATATAAGGGTGCCTGAGTGGCTCAGCCATTGGGCCTCTGCCTTCAGCTCAGGTCATGATCCCTGGGTCCTGGGATCGAGCCCCACATCTGGCTCCCTGCTCTGCGGGAAGCCTGCTTCTCCCTCTCTTACTCCTCCTGCTTGTACTCACTCTCTCGCTGTGTCTCTCTCTGTCAAACAAATAAATAAAATCTTAAAAAAAAATACCGTACATATAGTGTCTTGCTTTTAGCAAGGCTTTTAATAAACTCTCTTGATGTCACTGCAGGAAAGATGGAGAACTTGAACTTGGTGATAGAATATCTGAATTTAAAGCTGGTTAAATATATTTACCTACTATGTCAACAAATCTATTAGTGTTAACCTGACAAGAAGTCTTTAGAAAGGAAGCAATAGACTCTGCCCTTGACTTTGTCCTGTTCAATTTTTCTGGTGGTGGCTGGAGAAAGAGAGACAGTCACTGATCCAAAGTTGGAAGGATAGCTGTTGAGACGTGTGATGGAATAGCAGAATGAACAGAATGGCCTTAGATTCAAAAGAACCAATCACACAAATATAATGGAGAGAGGATCTGGCTTAGTAGCAGTTGGTGGGAGAAAAACCAGAAAGGACTACATGTTCAATCCAAGTTAACTGTGCTGACACATGGCTTGCTTGACCCTCTCTCCCTTTATCTAACTCACTTAGCAAATCCACAATTCAGGTGAAATCTAACCCCTACTATCCTAAACTTGCACTTGTGCAGCTGAAGGTGGCTGAAAAAAAAATAGGAGTGCACTTGAGGTCCTCACTTCATTACCAAATAGGCTCTTAGTGCTGCCAGTCAAACTATATAAATGCTGCCGGGTGCACCAGGGTTTTTCCATGTGTCACCTTGCTGAAGGACTATTTCACACATTCTCCTCTCTCCTCTAACCCTCAGCATCTCCTCTCTTGTCCTCCTTCTTGGCTGGTGCTGGTGCCTTCTACTTTACTGGAAAAAGAGAAGCAGTCAGAAGAGAGCCTCCATAGACTTCCCACCACCTCCACGTCTACCCACCTCTCAGCATCTTCACCAATATATTTCTGTCAGCAAAAGAATTATCCCCAGCATGTGCCTCTATTTGTGCCCTGGATCCCAACCATTCTTTCATTTAAGGTGGGAGGGTGGGTCCAGTCCCTAGTATGTCATAATGACTAGAAGTGCCTTCTGCTGCCTAGGTCATCACTGATCTCCAGGTGGTTACATCTGATTCCCAGTCCTCAATCTACTTGTCTGCTGGCAGTATTTGGTACACTTGAGGCATTCTGTTCCTCTGGCTTTCAGAACAGCACATTGCCTTACCCTGATTCCTCTCAGGCTCCTTTTGTGGTTCCCCCTTTCCTCCCTCAATCTTTGAATATTTGAGAACCCCAGGACCCACTCATTGGATTCGCTCTTTACCCAGTCCCCATTCACTCCTGCCTCATCTCATCCTGCTCCCAAGATGTGCCCACATGTATGTCTGCTGGCCAAAACTTTCTCCTAGCTCGAGATATCCACACTCAATGTCCTGCTCTACACTTCCATTCTTAGGTTTAGGTAACAGCTAAAACTCCTCAAACTCCAGGGTGGATTCTTGTTTTTTATCGCTAAGGTTGCCTCACCTGCAGCCTTCCTCAGCTCATTGGTAGCAGCCTCATCCTTCTGAGTGTTCAGGTTGAGAACTTGGCAGTATTGACTCCTCTCTTTCTCTCACACTTCACATCTCATCCATCAGAAAAATCCTCTTGACTCTACCCTTAAGGTAGACCCAGAGTCTACTTACTTTTCATCTCCTCCGCTGCTGTCACCCTGGTCTGAGTTGCCATCTCCTTCTCTCCTAATATGGTAATAATCTAATGTGGTTTCTCCTCAGCCTGAGGGGAGGAAATCTGAGTCTTTTCTAGACTCAGAATCCAGAATGATCTATTAAAAATACAACATATCATCGAGTCTGTTCCAAATCTTGCAGGGGCTCTAGATTTTCCTCAAAATAGAGATCTGCTCCTGTTACTTCTAGGATGTCCTTTTTTACTGCCTCCCCTCACTTATTGTTCTCCAACCACAATGACCTCCTTTTGTTCTAGAACATGCCATGTACGTCCCACCTTAGAATCTGTGCACCATAGATTCCGCTGGAACATTTTTTTTCCTGATATACCTACCCAAAGTTAACTCCCTTGCTTCAAGTCTTCACTCAAATATCACTCAATGAGGTCTATCCTGATGAAATTAATATAGTCCCCTTCCCTCTAAATCATCCTTCCCTGTGAATGTTCACAGTAGGAACATGACAAAGTAGTTGTGGAATGAAAGGTAAATAATTGTTTGGTAAGAAACACACATTTTTGGTTATTTTAGTAGAATCATAATTTCTAAAGAAGGAAGATGTAATCTCACTGTACTCTGGAGTAAAGATAAGAGTTAAAACTCTTGAACACTTAACTGTGTGCTTTATATACACTATTATACAACATATTCACAATAATATTTTAAGGTATTTTTCAATGCTTTGCTTTGTCATTGAAGAAAATGGGACACAGAAAGGTTGAATCAATTTCCCCATTTATACAGCTAAGAAATAGCAGAACCAGGATTCAAATTCAGAAGACAATTAATTCCAGAACTCATATTCTTTTTTAAAAAAGATTTTATTTATTATTTATTTATTTGGCAGACAGAGATCACAAGTAGACAGAGAGAGAAAGGGGGAAGCAGGCTCCCGGTTGAGCAGAGAGCCCTATGCAGGGCTCCATCCCAGGACCCTGGGATCATGACCTGAGCTGAAGGCAGAGGCCTTAACCCACTGAGCCAACAAAGCACCCCTCCAGAACCCATATTCTTAACCATTAACTAGTGCTGGAAGGTATCTAGAGCAATGTGACTGTATTCTTGAAACCATGTCTTATGCTAGAAGGCTGAAGGAACTGGGGTTTTCCTCAAAAAAAGAGAACACTGTGGGCACATGACCTTTTTCCAGTGTGTGAAGCGATGAGGTAGAAGAAGAACAAAATTTTTATACTGCTATAGAAGAGGAACTAGAGCTTTCAGTAGAGACAATACAGAGAAGCAGATTTTAGCTCAACATCAAGAAAGAACTTTTTAACTATTAGAGTTGTACAAAGTTAATAGTCAAAGTGACTATTTCTTTATCACAGAAGTTTATGCAGACATTGGATGACCATTTGGGGATTCACTTTTTCAGGCAGTAGTTTAGACTTGTCTTTCCAACTTGCAGATATTGTGATTCACCTGTCCTTTAACTGGTGGTGTCCTCTGATGTCCAGGGCAGTTCAAGGAAGTGACCTATGTGGGATCAGAACTGCTTCATCAGTGTAGGAAAGCGAAGCAATTTATTCATTCACACCCACCTGCATTCCACAGGCAACCTGGAGATGAGGGAGGAATGAAGAAATTTTATACTTAAGAAATAAAATTTCTTCCTTCCTTCCTTTTTTCTCCTTCCCTTCCACCTTCCCTTTCTTTCTTCCTCTTCCCCTCTCTTTCTTTCTCTCCCCTCCCCTCTCCTTCTCTTTCTCTTTTTCCCTCTCTACTCCTCTTTTCCTCTTCTTGAAGTAGATGACATTAGGAACTTTCCTGCTAGCACTAAAGTTATATTGAGCCCTTGGTGAATTCACTCAACAATGTTAATATTTCAGAACTTGTCTTATGGTGGGTTGTGACTTAAAGGACTTGTCCTGAGAAAGAAGATCTCTACATCATTTTTCCAGGTAAGAGAAAGAGATTTTGTGGATTCCCTGAGGGAGACAAATTTGTTGATCTCTCCTCCTTGTTGATTAGAATGGTGATCTCTGTTCTTTTGACATTGCTTATCTGGCACTTGTTCTTTTCTATACACATAACAGCCACCAAGGGCAATTTTTGTGAGATAGTTCCAAGAATTACTAATGCATTTTCATGTTTGCAAAATACTAACATAAGAACCAAAAGTTAAACACTTCTGTCAAAAAGTAAGTAAAATCAGAGTAAGTTTAATTCTGCAGGATTTCAGGGCAATCAGAGCACATAGCCATCTGTATCTGTGTACATTTCTGCTAGATATTTCCACCTGCTAATTCTATATTCTTATACATGGTCAGCTATGAATAATATCCATCTTTGCCTGTTTAGTCAGTTTCTTAGATGATCTTCTTAGAACATTTCAATTACTTGGTTTGACTTATTTTTCCTGTGTGTGTGCCCTTTGGATGATGTTGTCTTAAATTTTAATTCTTTCTTATTTTCATTCAGTAAGTAATTGAAGAATCAGCATTACACTATTTGGGGGAATTGTTTGTAGAATAAGAAAATACATTCACAGATGTCCTCACTGCACCTGTATCTTTTCCCTGTCACGTAGGCAGGGATTAGAACGCTCCTCTGGGGAGTTCTCACAAACAAGTTGATTCTTATAACGACATCACTAAAATTGACAACAGCTATCATCAAGCCACCTTAGCAATGTATATTTCGTATATTTTTAGAGAAGACGAAATTGTTGATGTGCCAGCTGTCACACTTTCACTCTATTTTCTCTACTCCTGCATTTGATGTATACGAATTCTACCCACACTCCGATGAAATGGCCCTTTATCCTATTAACAAGTGTGCTTAGTAGGGTCTCTTCTAATCTACTTCACACCAGTCCCTTACTGGTCTTGTAGGGCTAATTTTTGAATTTTAGAAGCTGACAGGAAGTTACTGGAATAGATTTTTGCTGGCTTTTGAAATAGGCTCTGCTGGATTCTCATTGACTTTTGCTTTTATGATGCCATGAGTGTGATCACTGAGCAATTAAATATTTTTTAAGAGTCTGCTTATTGGAGTCTTAAAGTCACATATTTATGGTTCCCAGTAATAATTCAAACCAACATTAGAACCCAGAGTGCCCTAGAAGGAAAACAAGACAATTATAATGATGACATATAATGTCAGGAAAACATGTTCATTTGGAAGTTAGGTCTTAATTTCTATTTACTCGCACACATAAGGTTCAGATGAGGCCAAAGATAGAATAATTCTTTTTTATAAAATATGTTGTTCTGTGTGTGAAATGAAGATTGTTCTTGCCCATTAATTGAAAGGGTCTTCCTCATGGTAGATATACCCTTGGAGTATCCGTCCTCAAAACTGAGAACTCAGATAACTGAGACACAACATTAAAGAAAATACTGGCTGTGTTCTGAGGGGAAGAATCTGGTTTGCTCTCTACCACAATTGTACCTATCAGACAATTGATGAGACCTTGATTCCTCTCTCCTACACATCTCCCCTATTCTCCCCACTCCCAGAATTCAATCTATCCCCAAGTCCTACTGATGCCAAATCAATTTCTTGAATGCATTGCCTTTGCTCCTCTCCACTTCTGCGCCTTAGTCTGAGTCATCTTCCCTCCAGCCTGGCTTTCTGCAATGGCTTTGAACTGGTTTTTCTGTCTCTAATCCTTGCTCCATAGTGAGATAAGAGTAATCTTAGGAAATACAAATCTGATGGTGACACTAGCTTGCTTAAATCCCCTAGATGCTGTCCATTGTGGTCAGGGTAGAGTCCAAATTCCTTAATTTGCTCAAAAAAGCCCATTTATACCAGGCCACTGTCCATTCTCCAGCATCACTGCTAACCACTCTCCCTCTGCTCAAGTACTTTACTTCCTCAGACTCATTTGTTATTGATTCCTTTGATAGGACCATTCTGCCTCCACTTTTCGCCTGTTGAATTATCCTTCAGGTCTCAGCTTAAGCGCTGTTTTACCACAGAGGCAGGCCCCTGGCTAGATGCCTTCCTATATTTCTTCTCTTCAGTGTTTGTCCTACCTACTAGACTTTAAGCTTCCTGAGGACTAGGGCTATGTTTGTCTTTTTAGCTCTTACCTATCTACTACCCAACCCAAGTGCCTGACGCATCAGAGACATTTGACAAGTATCTGTTAAACCACTGACATAAGTGATGAGCACACCGCCTAGCATATAGCAAGCATTTGATGACTGGCAGCTATCTGTGTCCATATCTGTATCTATATCTGTATAAATTCATACATATACACACAGGTGGATGGTCAGTATTGAAAAAAATAGTCTTACTATATATAATAATGGACTTACCATAAACATGTGATAGGAAGGATACAGTCTATTTATTTATTAAAATTATTGAAAGTGTGTAAATTGGCTCTCTACCCAAACTGGAAAATAATCTTATAAATAAACACATTCCAGTGCTGCTTGTACTTAATTTGAATGAGCTCTCTGTGCAGTAGAGGTGGTAGAAAAGTACACGGGTAGCGAAATTTTAGTGGCTTGTATTATTTGAACATACATAGAGGTTATGATGGGCAAATGTTTAAGTTATTACCACTTAACATGGATGTGGGGTACTGAGTGCGCCCATTATAGCCGGGCACAGTGTATAATTTAAAAGCAGATGTGATTTCTTGCCAGGTGGATTTACATGTTCTGATTTAAGAAGGGATATAACAGGTTTAGGTTTTGTTAAACTTAAGCTTTACTACAAAGCTCCTCTGGCTGCCCTGGCAGGTTAGAACTTCGTGACATGAAAGGTGAAGGCAGTGGTAAAATGAGGGGTGATGAGGGGTGGGAAGTGAGGCAGTCATTGAGAGAGGCTAACATGCAGCAGCTGGCTTCCAGAAGCTACTTCCTCTCCAAAGGAAACAGTGGTATGCATGAGGAAAAACAAATTAGGGAGTTAGAAAAATCACAGCCTGTGACATTTGCGTCACTTTCCATGATTGAAATGTTGAGAACTGAAAAGTGACTTTCCTTGCCAATTTCTCATTGATAAGCTCTGTTTCAGGAATAGCTATGCTACATGGAGTCAATAAATGTAATTGCTTTCTGATCTCAGTATCAGCAGAACAAGAAGCACGTGTTCAAGAGTCTCTGTAAGTCTACTATGTTTTCTCCGAGGCATACCTACTTTTAACCTCTCAGATAGAGAAATATATATATTTTCTTTCTTAAAAATGAGAATTAGAAGGATCTCTAAAGATTAATGTACATCCATATTGGATAAATCTCATTATTCAGTCATTCTCATGAACTCAATCAAAATTTGCTAATTGGGCACCATCTTGAAAGATTTCACTCTGAAGAAGAGCATAAGGACTGTACCCCATTAAGCATCTGCTCTCACAACTCTGTGTTGTATTAGTTTTGCGTTAGTAGGTGTGATATGTCTCACTTTAGTCTACCCATTGGCTCTTACTGTTCTCTTGTATTTAAATTATTCCAGTGGTATGGGATCCTTTTAATCCTCATTATATGTGGCTTGAGCATTATTAAGAGGTATGAAAAAGATGTCCTTTCAGGAATCCATTTATGTATGATCAAAATTAACGAAGTTAGTCTATACAATACCTAATTGGTTGACATCCCCCCTTCCACTTTCCAGTTCCTGAGTAAGAGTCACATATAGCACAAGGAAGTATAGAAATTCTCTTTTGATTTCTCCATTGAGAGGGTTTGGACAGATGACCATTTGCAAAGCTGCTTAAAACACACACAAGAAGGAGCACCTGGGGGGCTCAGTTGGTTAAGTGTCTGTTTTCAGCTTGGGTCATGATCCCGAGGTCCTGGGATCCAGCCCTGGATTGGGATCCCTGTCAGTAAGGAGCCTATTTCTCCCTCTCCCTCTGCCCCTCCCCACTGCTCTTGCTTTCTCACTCTCAAATAAATAAATAAAATATTTAAAAAACAAACACACATACACGCACACACACAGGGGTGTGTGGGTGGCTCAGTCGGTTAAGCGCTGACTCTTGATTTGCTTAGGTCCTGATTTCAGGGTCATGGGATTGAGTCCCATATGGGGCTCCATGCTCAACCCAGAGTCTGCTTAAGACTTTCTCTCTCTCTCTCTCCTTCTGCCATGACCCTTCCCTTTCCCCCGGATCAAATGCTCTCTTTCTCTCAAAGAAAAAGGGGGGGCACCTGGGTGACTCAGTGGGTTAAGCCTCTGCCTTCGGCTCAGGTCATGATCTCAGGGTCCTGGGATTGAGCCCCACATCAGGCTCTCTGCTCAGAACCTGCTTCCCCCTCTCTCTCTGCCTGCCTCTGCCTACTTGTGATATCTGTCTGTCAAATAAATAAATAAAATCTTAAAAAAAAAAAGCACATACACACAGCAGCAGCAGGATCTACTTGCAACAGGGGTAGTCATGGAACAAAGAAAGTATTCCAAAATGTGTGCATGACTTGTACTGAAACCTCAGATGGTCCTGCTCAATGGCATTGCATGTTGGTTCACAGCTGGAGCCAGGTCAATTCTCCAGGCTGATTTGCCATATTTTGACATCTTACGAATTTTTAGGTAAGTCTACTCTTTGTTTTCTTTTGTTTAAGGTTTAAGATTATGTAAAATATCTTTATATAGTACTTCCAAAGAGTTACAGTTTTATTTTTTACATACATGATAATCATTTCCTTCTATCAATGATCTGATGAAAAGGTAGATTTATTTTTAAATGTAATTTAAAAATTGAACCAAAATCCATTAAGGATTTATAAATTTTCAAAATAATATTAGATATTAAAATAATGGTATGTTAAGGGGCGTCTGGGTGGCTCAGTGGGTTAAAGCCTCTGCCTTCGGCTCAGGTCATGATCCCAGGGTCCTGGGATCAAGCCCCACATCGGGCTCTCTGCTCAGCAGGGAGCCTGCTTCCTCCTCTCTCTCTGCCTGCCTCTCCATCTACTTGTGATCTCTTTCTGTCAAATAAATAAATAAAAATCTTTAAATTAAAAAAAATGGTATGTTAATATGCACATTCTATAAAAGCACTTAATTTCCTACTATAGCACGAAAAAGCCTACATTCATGACCTATGTAATTATACATATTTCCTTTTTTACGTATGAGAAATAGACTTAAGTTACTGATACGATGTTTGTATAAATTATAACTGTGAATATCTCTCTACCTTTTATCATTTTCTTTTTGGAAAATTTTTTATTTGAAAAATAAAATCCAGGGGTGCCTGGGTGGCTCAGTGGGTTAAAGCCTCTGCCTTCAGCTCAGGTCGTGGTCCCAGGGTCCTGGGATCGAGCCCCACGTCGGACTCTCTGCTCGGCAGGGAGCCTGCTTCCTCCTCTCTCTCTGCCTGCCTCTCTGCCTACTTGTGATCTCTGTCTGTCGAATAAATAAATAAAATCTAAAAAAAAAAGAAAAAGAAAATCCACACCCAACAATTAAATAAGAAAATCATTCTTGGGAATATGTATAATGGCTGTTCATAGTCTTGAACAGCTGTTATTTTATTTTATTTAAATATCATGATTTTAAAGAGACCCTGTCATCCCAGGAGATGTGATGCATGCAAGCATGGTGTATAGCTGTTCTAGAAAGAGTCAAGGCAAATCCCACTTTTATAGCTTTAGTTTTTAAATCCCAGGAGGACTTTACAGAAGGAGACTGACAAGAGGGACAGGTGGATATTGGCTCCAAGTTGGTGACAAGTTTTCAACCTCAGCTGCATTCTTACAACAGGGGAGTGAAGAGCAGCTGGCAGCCTGGGAGCCTCTGTTCTCTGGATGGAATTCTTGTGGCAGAGAGAAGAATGTTTCAGTATGCAGTTCTCCATGCTTTGTGAACAAAGAGCACAATTTAGGAGATTGAAGCTGCTGTGGGATCTAAAAGGGGGCGCTTTACTCCCCCTTCCCTCCCTTACATGTTTTGTGTTACGGTCCCAGTGATTTATGTTTAGAAAAGAGTATAATTTCCCAATTTACTGTGAGTCATTGATTTCTCTGAACTCAGGATATCCTTTTAAAGGCCCACCTCCCATATTTGGGAGGTCTGGGACAAGAATATAAAGAAAAAGATCCACATATCATATATTTAAATATCTATGAGTTATAATCAAGTTGACAAACTGTTAAGTAAGAGATGTTCTTTCTCCTAACTTGGACTGTTCTAGCAGAGCCTGGAGGTGTGAAGGGAGCCAGGCCCCCTAATCCACTTGTCCTTCTATCTCTGCCCCCCCCCACAGCTAGGGGCTTCATATGCATGTGTGGACACCCCAACCAGGCTCCATCCACACCCCCTTTCTGACAGCTGCTCCTTGGTCACCCTTAGGCCTAGAAATTCTGGAAGCAGGTTGAGGATAATTTGGATGAGGAATTCTGTGGTCCTAGAGTTCAGAAGGTGGTCCAAAAGAGAAAGGTCAGGCTCTGAGAGGGCACATCCTTTTTGCTTGCAACATGGTGATGGGTGATGGGTGATGGGTAGGGCTGGAAGAGGCCCAGAGCAGGGCCCTCCACAGCAAGGGGCTCACGACAAGGGACCCTTTACCTTGGTCTAAGGACAATACTCTTCTTTGAAACCTCAAAGTACATAATATTGTTCCTGCTATGGCCAGATAGGGAGGACAACTTTGTGGCTAACTTGTAAGTTCTCCATTTAATTAAAAATGGTTAAAGCCAGTACTTATTACCTGGTGTTTATGACTCATCTGCCCTCAACCTGGGAATAATTTCAGTATGGACAAAGTAAACTCTTTACTGCTGCACATAAAATATAAAACCCAGTGGTTCAACATGGAGCTCATTCTTCCCCTGCATTTCTATAGGCTTTGGAAGGGTGACTGCAAATGTGGAATGGCCTCCTTTTAAGTTAGCTATATTTGACAGGACTTTGGTCTGAAAGGTAAAAGGCAACCATTATTTTAATCCTATAAATAAGGGAACTTGGAAAAGCCTTTCACTTTATGGTTACCTCACATACACAATAAACTAGGAAAGGAGCCAGTAGCAGATGTCAGACCTATGCTTAGTAATCAGGTTGAGATAGAACACAGAACCCAAAAGGTCTGCATAGTATTGCCTCTTGGTTTATCTAATAGAAATTTAAAAGAAAGAGCAGAGGAAGGAATCCCCATTTGCATTATTCACAGAATCCCCCATAAATTAGTGGCATGATGGAGGTGAAAAACCCCACATAGTGTTAGTAGAAAAGCTAATGTTACATAGATTTTTACTTTAAGGTCCAGGGGGACCCAGCCAAGTGGAAAAAGAGCTGAGTTATGGTGGAAACCAGTCACCTTGTTAAAACTGAATAACCAGGTGTTTAGGAAAAGAATGGCATGAGAGACTGGTTTCTTTCTGGCTGAACACAACCGTTCACTGTGAACAGAGAAAAGGAATCTTTGTTACAAGCGTAGAGGAAGATAAAAGTCTGTGTATTTGGATGTTTTTTAAATACTAACTTCACAAGTCTATTTTGGGTTTCATGATATAGTCAAGGAGAGCTGCATTTTGAGCTATAATTATGCCCTACTCCCTGTAACGACTTTAGTTGGAGTATTTGTTTCAGTATGCAGTCTACAGCAGCTTAAACTGGGATAAATGTGTGTGTAGGTGTAGGATGTATTCATTTTTCCTACATGATTTTTTTTTCCCTAAAGAAAGAAATGAATAGATACAGATCATTCTCATTCCAAAATAAAAACCTTCAGCGAATGTTATGACAGTGGATGAGAGGTTCAGGGTAAATGATTATAGATCTTGGCTTTTAAGAAATAGCACAGTGAGGGGTGCCTGATGGCTCAGTTGGTTAAGGGTCTGCCTTCAGCTCAGGTCATGATTCCAGGGTTTCCTGGGATCAAGTCCCACACCAGGGTCCCTGCTCAGTGGGGAGTCTGCTTCTCCTTCTCCCTCTGCCTCTCTCCCCTGCTTGTGCACACCCTATCACTCAAATAAATAAAATCTTTTTTTTAAAGCTTAAAAAATAGTGTAGTGACCCTTGGATAACATGGGTTTGAACTGCATAGGTCCACTTCTATGTGTATTTTTTCTGTTAAGTATGGAACAATATTATAAATGTATTTTCTTTATTTTTTAAAAAACCTTTCCTTTTTTATAACTTACTTTCTTGTAAGAGAATAGTGTCTAATACATATAACATACAACACGTGTTAACGACCGTTTATGCTATCAGTAAGGCTTCTGGTCAACAGCAGGCTCTTAGTAGTTAAGTTTTGGGGGAGTCAAAAGTCATATGGCTTTTTGACGGTTCAGGGGGTTTGTGTCCCTAATTCCCATGTTGTTCAAAGTTTAACTGTTTTACCAAACATACTACTAATAAAATCTTCCCTGAAAAATATAAAGAATATTTACTTTATAAATACAAAATAATACTCTTGAGTGGTTTTCTATTGTTTTGGGGAGAAAACCCCTGCATGATCTGGCCCTTCTCTGCCTATCCTGCCTCTTTCCCCAGATCTCTCCCCTTGCTTTGCCCCAACCACATTGGTTTCCTTTTTGTTTCTTCAACACTGTGCTTCTTTCTTTCTCATTCACTATGTCTGATGTTCTTCCTTCTGTTGGCTAACCCCTGCTTTTCAATTTAAATGTTATTTTCCCAGGGACTTTTCTACACATTACCAGACTGGTTAAATCTTCTCATCAAACACTTACATTAAACCCTCTTTCTTTCCCTCTGTGTGAGATAAAAACTTGTATCAAAGGAAGATCCTGACCTTTTCCCTGTCAACTGTTAGAGAGTGTGTTAGTCTTTTCATTTCACTTTCCCACCTTCAAAGAGGATGTTGGGAGACTTCAGGGGAAAGTGGAAGTGGGGAAGAAACTGGGGAGGTGGGAAATGGAGAATAAGTAGAAATAAGGGGATCAATGTGACCTTGGGCTAGGGGATGAGATGTTCTGTGGCTCAGGGGAGTAACAGAGGAGAGGGAATTTGCGGGAGTGTTGCTGAACATCCATATTTCCTTTCCACTGTGACACTGGAATTACCTGTGAGTTCCTAGACTGCTTTCTTTTTGACAATGCTGAGACTGGATCACGTGTCTTGGTGCGAACAACATTTCTTAAGGTGTGTCATGTTTACATTATACAGTTGTTTGTGTGATTGTTTTTGCTTTTCTTCCCCTGCTCCCAAGACCCCGAGGGCAGGGCTCGTACCTGTGTTGTTCATCGCTAACTCCCCAGGCTGTAGGACAGGGCCTGGCCCCATGGCAGACACTCAGCATGTGAGAGCTGAATGGATGAATGACTAAATGAATTCTGTTCCTTTCTGTTTTAGATTTCTCATCTCTGGATATCAGATATCACCCTTGGCCACTGTGGAAAACAGTATGGAGTTTCCTCAAAAAGTTAAAAATAGAATTATCCTACAATCCAGCAAGTGCACTACTGGGTATTTACCCCCCCAAAAACAAAAATACTAATTCAAAGGGATACATGCACCCCGATGTTTATAGCAGCATTATCTACAATAGCCAAACTATGGAAGCTCCCAAGTGTTACTGACTAATGAATAGATAAAGAATATATATATATATATATATATATATATATACACATATACATATGTATATATATAATGGACTATTATTCACCAATAAAAAAATGAAACCTTGCCATTTGCAACAACATAGGACAGAGCTAGAGAGTATAATGCTAAGTGAAATAAGTTGGTCAGAAAAGGACAAATAACATGATTTTGCTCATTTGTAGAATTTAAGAAACCAAACAAATGAGCAAAGGAAAAAAAGAGAGAGAGAGAGAGAGCCAGACAAACCAGGAAATGGATTCTTAACTATAGAGAACAAACTAATGGTTATTGGGGGGTTTGGTTGGTGGGGGGAAATGGGGAAATAGGGGATGGGGATGTCATGACTCAACATGTCTTATTTATGAATTCATTTATAAATGAATAAATAGATAAATATCACCTTTGGCCTCAGTGACAAAATTATGCTCTCCTCAGCCCAAGTTCTCTAGAAAAAGGCATCCTGAGCTAGTTTCCAGATGCTTATAATTAGAAACTTTTAAAATAAGTTATTTTTGTTTTCCTCACCACATTCCTATGATATTAAGAGGTGCAGGGATTGAACATTCATATGATTCTTGTAGCCGAAATGGAACTCATCAAATACATTCTGTTGGTTTTTTAAAAAGATTTTATTTGACAGTGAGAGAGAGCGAGCACAAGTAGGCAGAGCAGTAGGCAGAGGGAGAGGGAGAAGTAGGCTCTCCACTGAGCAGGGACCCTGGAGTGAGGCTCAAACCCAGGACCCTGGGGTCATGACTTGAGCTGAAGGCAGACACTTACCTGACTGAGCCACCTGGGGGCCCCAACTTACTTATGTTCTTTTCAAAGTGTATTAAAATATGTCCTGAGGGGCGCCTGGGTGGCTCAGTGGGTTAAGCCGCTGCCTTCGGCTCAGGTCATGATCTCAGGGTCCTGGGATCGAGTCCCGAATCGGGCTCTCTGCCAGCAGGGAGCCTGCTTCCCTCTCTCTCTCTGCCTGCCTCTCTGCCTACTTGTGATCTCTCTCTGTCAAAAAAAAAAAAAATGTCCTGAAATACTCATCTCTTTGGATACATATTAGCTAAGAGTACTGATGAGAAAGATAAAGCTGGGGAGTTTAAAAGATGCCTGTCACTTAGTGAAAACTCACTGCAGGCCTAGCAGTGCATTATTGGTTATACACAGACTACATCATTTAAACTCAAACAGTATTTGGAGGTAGATAATAGGTCATGATTTTACCCATAGGGAAGTGAAGGATTTGTGGCTTGTCTGGGACTCCTAAGTTAGGAAATTGTGGAGCTGGAGTTCAAACCTAGGTCTGCCGATGCTGGACCTAATGCTGGTGTGCACACTTATTTTTTCATTTTCAAGGCATAAGCTCCCTAGCTTATTAAGAGTTTATTTAACTTATAATTACAACCTTAAGATTGAGTTCATAGTCTCGCTCTACCTTCCTTTTTCCCCAGAGATCACCCCCACTTTTCCTACCACCAGTCCACACTGTCAATTCTGGGACTTTTCTTCTGTTTGCTATATTGCTAGGTAAAGACAATGTATAGTTACTTTCAAAGGATGTCATCGGGGTGCCTGGGTGGCTCAGTTGTTAAGCGTCTGCCTTTGGCTCCAGTCATGATCCTGGGATGGAGTCCCGAATGGGGCTCTCTGCTCAGTAGAGAGCCGGCTTCTCCCTCTGCCTGCTGCTCTGCCTTCCTGTGCTCTGTCAAATAAATAAAAAATCTTTAGAAAAAAACAAGATGTTTTAATGTTGGTTGAGTAACTTGACAGAAGTTTAAAACAACACAAAAGACCCCACTTCATCCAGGGATTTCTGGTTCTCCCTTCAGTCTACCAGCTACTGCTCTGGGTTAATCATCTATTGATCTTTATTTTCACTAAAATTCCATTTTGGGCTTTTGTGTTTTCATCCTCTATTTTATTAGCCTTTTGTGTATATCTAGACCATCTAGAAAATTTTCTCCTCATGGAAAGAATCACTTTACCTTCCTCCTGAAAACTCATGGAACAAAATATATAAATCGAGGACAGCCATAAATGGGTCCTAGGAAAAAAATTCCGTATTGTTTTATGCACATACACAGAGTCAATTCCATTATTTGTGGTGGTTATGTTCTAGAAAGTAACTACAAAAACAGAATTATTGAATACTGAACCTCGGGGAAACATAGGGTTAGGTTCCTGTGACCTCTGGTCACAACATTTTCATCAACCAATCAATACATAACCTTGTTTAATGTGTCTTTCTATATAAAGGTACTTTATTTGATATGTAGTTGACTCATTAACGCTGAACTCATGGCCAATCTTACTGTAATTCATGCCTGAATAATGCTTATTTAATGCATGCATTTTCTCTACAAGGCATATAACAGCGTGCACTTAGGAACTCTAGACAGCATTTCATCTTCATGCTTTGGGCTATTTTAAACAGTAAAATCACTAAAAAAAAGCACAAAAAAATCTGAAAATCTAAGTAGGCCAAGAAAAGGACACTTATGAGAGTCAAAACATGAAAGCAGTTTCACTTTGTTTGACTCAGCGGGGAACATGTGTGTGAGGCAACTCAAAATGTTCCCCACTCCACTTTTCTCTGAATAACTGTGGAAGGCTGTCAGTATTGATTTTGGGGTTATAAATGAATTTTGGTGAACAGGCAAATTTGCAAGTATGGAATCTATAAATTATGAAGATTGATTATATACATACTTACTATTAGTTAATATTTTTTGATCACTTGCCAATGCCAATAGTTATTTTAAGCTTTTATTTTTATTTTATTTTATTTTATTTTTTTAAAGATTTTATTTATTTATTTGTCAGAGAGAGAGAGCACAGGAGCGCGAGCACAGGCAGACAAAGTGGAAGGCAGAGGCAGAGGGAGAAGCAGGCTCACTGCTGAGCAAGGAGCCCGATGTGGGACTCGATCCCAGGACGCTGGGATCATGACCCGAGCCGAAGGCAGCTGCTTAACCAACTGAGCCACCCAGGCGTCCCTATTTTAAGCTTTTAAAGCCAAATTATTTAGTTCTCCTAAAATCTAATATAGGTATTAATATTTTCCCTGTTTTACGTGCTACAGAAAGAAATGAACTTTCCTAACCCACAGCTGGTAAGTATCAGAGCAGGGAATGGACCCAGGCAGAGTGGTTCCAGAGCCCACCAATGTATCGGGAATGCTATGCTTCCTCCTTCTGGGAAAAGTTACGAAAGCAATAATGCTTTTTTTCTTTTAAATAAAAAATTTTTTTTTTTTTTATCATGGCTGATTCCTTTATTCATTTAATTAACAAAATGTTTATTGTGTATTTACTCTTGTCAGCCCTGTGAAAATTTAGCAGGGAAGAACGACATGGTCTCTGCCATCACACAATTTATAATTTAGTTTATAATTAGATCAGATAATACAAACTGTATAGTTTAGGATTAGTAGCTACATCCTTAGCTAAAAACCAGATTTCAAGTTCTATTTCCAAGGCTAAAGAGAATTGTACTTGGGAAGCTATTAGCAAGCTTCCACATATATAAAAACATTTTCTAAACTGCAAAGAGCTTTATAAGAGTAAAGGC